>JAGFPH010008876.1:0-25506 GCA_018207615.1 Philaenus spumarius
CCTCGTCTGCAATTGAATTTACAAAAACATTTAAATTACTCATCTCACTCAACCATACATACGTACCATAACAACATTCCATACTTAATTGCCATTACAAATCAAAATACATTATTCATAAATATATACAATACAAAATTTTACAAAGTCCAAATTTCACCTGAAAAGAAGAATTTTATATACAATATGCAACATCTTATCAATGTATTGTAAGTCGAGACAATCCAAGTTCACAAACATATTTATCCCCTGCATAAATCTTTATCATAGGTTTCACCTTTAAAAACAATAAAATCAACATTTTATTATTGCACCATTAGTTTGCTTTACATTCATAAACTATTTTTTATGAAATACAACAATTGTATCCGCTCTGAGATAACAATTAAAATCCATTACATCACTTCTTCCACATTAAAACTTCAAAATTCAAATTCAAACTAAATCAACTCATCAATTTGCTTTACATTCATAACTTTTTTATGAAATACAACAATTGTATCCGCTCTGAGATAACAATTTATATCAATTACTTTACTTTTATGAACTCATTAACCACTTTCAACTCTACTTTACATTGCATTACTTCACTTCACTTTGCACAGATTTTCTTTACTTTGCAAAAATTTACTTTATTATGCAAAAATTTACTTTACTTTGCAAGTATTTACTTTACTTTACATAACTTTACTTTACCTTCTTTCTTCGACTCTTGATCAGTTATTATACAAATTTACAACATATGTTATCAAAAATAGTCATTATAAAATATATCTTAAATCTAACATGTCATTCATACCTCATTCATTCTACTGTATAACTTGCCAACTTTTTTTTATATAACCCCCTCAAAAACTCGGTTACCCTATTTTAAAAATATTAAATCATTCAAATGAAACAAAAAATTATTAACTATGAAATTATCTTCTCTTTCTTGAATGTGTAAGATGTTGGAAGATATGGGATAAGATAGAAAGACGTGTGTTTTGGGATTATACAACCCTTCTCCTGTCAATGGATCAGGAGAGGGAAAGATAAGGATAAGGAATGTGCGAACATTCTAGGAAATGGATTGATTTATAGGCTTCAAGCAGAATTTGAAGTCCGTGAAGATGAATTTGATGAGGAAACGCTTAAAATGTTAAATGTAACATCCTAATGTCACAAACAACACGCAAAGAGAAAAGACGGATATGAGGAAATGGAAACATTTTTAAACACTGATTGTGTAGAAGCGGAAAATGATATTGACAATTTGGACACTTCTTCTATGCAGCTTGTAAACGTGTTACTTCCACAAACACATGAAAAAGACTTGAGAGGACGGAGAGAGAGAGAAGAGATATCGAAGACTAAACGAGGTTGATCAATATTGGCAGACGTACACAACAAAGAAGAGACACTCTGTACCCCTAAAACACCTACTCCATTGATCAACCTCTCAATAAGAAGGTTTTCACGGTTGACCCACAACCTATGAAATTTAAGCAAGATTGACCAATAACAGTCTACCTGTACCTTTAAACAGGTTTACCCACAACCTATGAACTTTAAACAAAATTAACTATAAACTAAGAACAACTTTGTGTATGTACACTACTAGACCTAACAATCATATGGATTGTGCACATGATGTGACACGTCATCTGGTCAACATCGAAATTCAGAAGGTTTTTTAAGGACCCAACAACCTGAAATCACTAGTGTACACCTTGTTTGGATGCACACCAGCTACTTGACCGTTTTTTAGGGACGTCCTACCCTTAAATCACCAGATGCGACTCAATGTTGCTATCTCTAATGACCTACAACAATGACGTACTAAGCCACACCTGGCTACACCCATATTTCAATATTCTTAACAAATCAAGTTATCATAACTATCATTTTACAATATCCATTTATATATCATAATTATATAAAGTACTTATCTCATAATGTATTAACCTACTAACATTGCCATTAATTAAAGTCTAACACCTAATAATAAATTACGTCGGCGTAGAAGTTTGGTTTGCAATGTAGTACTTCCGTAATTCTATCACATTTTATCTTTCAAAACTTATTTATTATTAGTTGAGTTTCATTCACTATATTCTACTTTTGACTACCCTTCTGGCATCCTTCTTTTTTGTTCTCTTCTAGTAACTGGCAGGACACTTATGCTGTTTACGGGGATGACTCGTCTTCGGAAGTGTGCCAGTTGATATCTATGCCTACTCAGTTCAACATAGACCCAACACACCCCCTCCAACTCATCAACCCCCTCAAGCATTGCCTATCATCCTTTGGTGTTTTGCCTTTCTATTGTTTAAATGAAACCCTTTCATTTCAACTTTATTATCATTATTAAATCTTTAAAAGTTTACATTTATTTTAACTTCAATTTTCAACTAACTTGCAAATTATAAAATATCAATTGTATTTTCAAAGTATTTAGTCTATATACCTGAACTAACTAATCTTCTTTAAATTATAAAACTTGCTTCATTCCTTTTAAATTTCTTAATATCTGTATTATAAGGCAACTTTAACTTATTTAGGCCTAGCCTATATATCTCAAATTTTTTCATTAACTCATTCTTGAAATTAATCAACCAATAACATTAAAAACTTTCCTTAATCAATTTTCTTCCTTAAATAACATTTTCCTAACCTTTTATAACTGTATTTGTCTTTAAACACCAACTTTAGATAGAGTCTTTGTCGATTGTATTTGTCTTCATCTTAACTTAACATTTTTTCAAATATCCATTTCATTTCAGCAATCTTTTGTCTAACTTTAAATTAATCCTAACTCCTCAATTAACACATGACGATTCACCTCTTAAAAAACTCATAAAAACATAATCATAGGAGATTTTCCTATGCGACGATCATTCTTCAAAAAACACGTAGATAATACCTTCAACTTTCTTATTTCGACGACGACGATATGCACTTTGGCAACGTAAAACCTTCAACTCCACAAAAAACAACAATTCTTCCACTTAATAAACATAAACTTCCTCCAACTGACGAACATAATAACAACTTCATAAACATAACCTCCAATTAATCTTTCTTTAGACCTATATTGCTTCCATTTAACTTCCATCGATTACATGACGTGACATAAGACTCTTTTTTAGTTCAACTGTCTCTTAAGACTCACAATTATCCTCTTTCGGACGAAAACCTTTTATTTTATTGTATAAAAAACCTTTACTTACTTAAAAAATCTTAACTTCCTTTCAACTTGTTATTTAAACTTAAAAACTCATTAACTTTCCTTAAAAAATTATATTCATTTCTTTAACCAAATTTTCTTAATTTAAAATTGCCTTAATTATCATTTATTATTATTATTCAAAAACAAATTATTTATTTAAATTCAATTTAGTACTCTATAGAATTAAACTTCCTTATTATTTCATTATTTATTACCACAATATCAAACAATTTATCATTAACTATTTGTCCAAACTTTACCTTACACCACCTCCGTGCGTAGTCTATCTATTACGCAATCTACTTAAGTTGACCCTTCGGTATGTTTACATGACACTTTCTGGTACATAATCTTTCTTTCTCCTCCTACTCGGCAACTGCAATACATGTAGGGCTAACCTACGTCTACTTCCATTAGGAACTTTTTTGTCTACGGTTAGTTGACTATAGCCTAACCTATACTCCCACTTTGATTTTTTCTGATCATAATTTTGTTTAATTTTTTCAAAAATTTCTACTACAAAACTCTCCATAATGTCTTCACTTTTGTATAAGCTAAGCAATGCTTCTAAGTTGACTTTAAAATTGATTTTAGGCCTATTAATATTTTGAAATTTATTGTATCTAACCTTTACATTTTCACACCCTATTTTGTCAATATTTCTTTCTAACACAACCTCCAATTCTTTACTGTTAAATTCAACATTACCTAAATCCTTAGCACAATCTGTGACACTCTGGTCACCCTCAAATTCAGAAATATTCGTAACTACCTTATTATTATTTATTTCTTCCCTAACCTCTACTAACATATTATTATTACTACTAGGCCTATCATCTAATCCTATTTCTTTTGAAACATTATTCACTGTGTTATCAACATTAACATTTGAAACCTCTAACGGCTCATCAAATTTTGCTACTGCTTCCTTTATCTCTTGTCTAAACTCACTGAACTTATCCTCAAATTTCTGATTTAATTTATCAAAATCTTTTTTAGAATCATCAATCTTTTTACTTAACTCATTAGACTTCTTTTCTGAATTTTCAAATCTATTATTAACTTCCAATCTAAATTCATCAGATTTCTGACTTAACTTTTCAAACCTACTGTCTAAATCTTGTTTGGTTTCTATTTTAGAATTATCTAATTTATTGTTTACCTCTAACCTAAATTCATCAGCCTTTTTATCTAATTTTTCAAAATATTTAATCATCATTTCCCAACCATTATCAGAATCTTGTTTTGAATTAATGTTACTAGTAACTTGTTCACTATTACCTTCTGTTACATTTTCCATTTTTGTGACAGAATTTACTTCTGTATTTACCTTATTTTCATTGTCTAAGACACTATCATTTGTTGAATGATTTAATATCGAAATACCAGAATCATCTAGTTCTGCCATCGTATATTTATTAATTAACCCTTTATAAATTTTATTTATTAACCTTAAAAACTTTTAAAACTTTTTCAAAAATCTTGAAATACAGCCAACCACTATGCTTCCATTAAAGTCATCCTTCCCAGTGTTTTCGTTTATGGTAAAGAAGTTCGGGCGCCATTTTGTAACGTGCTGCCACCTTGCAAGCCGTTTACAAACAATTTATTAATAGAAAACAAAAAAAATGAAAAATAAAAATTTAATTTTGACAAAAATATTTCTAAGTTATTTTTTAAAATAAAAAAATACCTTTACTGTGTAACAATTATTTATTATTTCCTATCTTCAATCCCTTTACTTATTTATTTAATTAAATTATCATTTTAAAATATTACAACACCTTAATCCCAATGAAAACAAACAAACATAACCCCAAAATTGAAGTTAGGTTATGTTTTGATCATATCTGTTACTCAACAGTTGATCATTGAAATATCTGTTACACATAAAACTGTCTCATCTATGACTACAGTTCTCTGGTTAAAAATGGACTCGTCCAGAACCATGGCCGCCATGTTGATCACATGGCAACTTTGGCTCCAAACCGCCTCCCTCACAAAAGACTGCCGCCATTTTATTTCACACACAAAGAAAAACTAAAACTGAATTTATAATTTAAACAAGGTTCGTTACCATAAAGTACTTCTGGAAAGGATAAAAACTCAAATTAAAAAGTCATAGTGATTGGCATTAATACTTTACTGTATCATTTTAGATTGCAAAACACACACATTAATAATTAAATCAAATTGGCAATTCATCATCTCAACCATCGCAATCAGACACTCAAACACACAAATTCATTATTAATAATTTCACCTTAAACATACAACAACTTATATTGATAAATTATTCAAATGCAGACTTGGTTAAATTAATTTACTACTTACGATTTTTTGTTTTATAGTGCACTTTAAAGAAAATATGAATTTACAAAAGAGAAAACTTACAACACAATTTTATTCAATTTAAAAAATAGAAAACCCCATAACACTTTTATTCGTCGCACTCTATCCACGTTGATTTTAGTTTACTGAGACGTTCGTTGCACAATCCTTACGTAAAATGCATAAAGGACGCTACGCCATGATTCATACTTCCAAAGTTATCACTTTTGAGACAATTTACGAACAAATTTCACATCTTCGTTATCGTACGATGTACGGCACTGTCTTTACTCCTCTTTAAACATATTTAAACGGTAGTTGTACTTTAACTACCGCAAATAAGCACTTGTTAAACATTTCGCTGGACTAACTGCAAAACATGTCTGCTTTGTACTGGATCACTGTTGCAAGTCTGAAGAAAAGGCTCCTTCTTCCTCGTTCTTTCTTCCGATCACGCCATGTCACGTGATACAAACCAGGAGACACCAATGGGAAGCTGTTCTCCAGGGGGCCGTAAATATGTTTCCCTACAACTACCTTTGAATGTTGCCAACATCTCGGACAAAAATTCTGTCTCTATCATAGATGAAACACACAGGCTTCCAACATAATCTATCAAGTTTATTTCTTACGATGTCTGAAATAATCTTTCAATATTTATTCATCACTGTCTAAAAACTTAGTGGACCATAGCTTCAAACCCTCCAATACCTTTTAAATGTTTTTTTTTTTTATATTTTGACACATCATGAAACATAATTTAAATATTTAAACACAACTGAAATTAAACATGAAGTTAATATTATGTTTGATTTATTCTGAATTATTAATTAATGTCTGCATTTCCCTTTGAATTTCTATGTTCATTAATATTATGAAATAACTAAATCTTTTAAATTAGGCTAATGTCCAAAATTTACCTTATGACCCTTTTTACGTTATACTACTATTTTGATGTTTAAAAACCCTGAAACTCACATGTATTACAGCCTAACCTATTGTAAACAACCATTTAACAAAACCTGGTTAAGTATTTTAGAAGTTGTCAACTACATTTAAGAACACAATTTAACAAAAACAAATTAAACTAGAACTACCCACAGATCAGAAACAATATGTAAATAAATTATGAAATAGAAAAAAGTGGATTATCAAACCTGACAACACTTCACTAACACTTACTAACTATTATAACATAATTAACACCACACAAAAACATTATATATATTTATTTCTGTAATCATTCTTTATTGTAATCCAAAGTATTGAAATCGAATAAACATGTATTGAAAACTTCAAGTGAATTTGTATGTAAATTAAATACAGAGTTAAAATTAAAATGTATATTTAGATATAGACCTCAATTCGTAACCAAATTTCTGCAATATAAATTAAAATTAAAAAGATTATTTATAAACTTGATTAGATATATTAATAACTACTTATTAGAATAATTATTGTATTAATGTCAACCAAACACAAAAACAGTACACTACCCACATCAAATGCATAGGCTACCAGAGTTATTCTAATAAACGGGACTATTTCATAATTAACGTAAGTAAATAATATTTTGTCATCGCACGAATGTCCAATAATTTATAATAATTAAAATACAAAAGCAATATCCAAAAGAAAACTGCAAGTTTGAAATATACGATCGCAGTGGATTCAGTCAGATATTTTACTACAGTTTACGACGTTATACCATCAAAGAAGGCAGCTGTGTGTGACGTAGCCACCTACAAGTTACGCGAGGACCAATAGGAGACCAGCATCAACCATAATGCAACAGTCCTTGCATTCTGAAAACGCCGCTAAAAAGAAAGGGATCCGAGAGCAATCTAACGCTTGTCGTGGGTGGAAAAGGAGCGTCACTCTCAAAGAAGTAACATTGTCCCGATTTCTCACCGTTCATTTCAAAGTGTTTTTAAATATAAAAGTGGAAAAATCAGTGTACATATTATCCTACAGAAATTGGTATCTTCTGTATATCAAATACTTTATAGACTTTGGACAATTTAAACATTAAAAACTTTAAAATGAACTTTTCATAAATTCAAAAAGGACGCCAACTTAACAATTTTTCTAACTTAATTTAAACTTCATTATTGCGTCAAACTCAAACAATATTATTCACAGCAGCCGAGTGCCCGACCCGAGAATATAATTAAACTAATTTATTATAATTTATAAAATAGATATGGACATTTAAACAATTAACTTGCGTTAGCCTATTTTTTACATGGAAGCATAGCTGAAGGCAAAGTAGTTTATATATATAAAACAAAGGACTTTTTGAGCACTTACAAAATTTATGATATTAAGCAACTAATTTTTTATTGTTTCACTGAATAAATTATCTTTTTAATTCTTTGTAGAATTAACTTATTTGTGCTTAATTACTTGTACAAAATGAGATATTATAAACCGGCTTGAATTAAGTAGTTTATATAGAACAAAGGACTTTTTGCATACTTGGGAATAACGAATAGAAATTCTAACGAATAGCGATATTCGTTAGCAATTTCGGCTAACTTCTATCATATTCGTTAGTTTTTAAAAAGTAATCAAAATAACTTCTACTTAGTTAGAATCTAACTAACGAATAGATAATATATTCGTTAGCAGTTTTGTTGTTTAATTAGTTAGATTTTTGAACTGACGGAAATACCTCAAAACGAATTTTATGACACGAGCGGTGCTAAGGGTTATGTATGGGATTCCCAGAAATGGTCAGTGCCTGCCATGACAAAAACAACAGGACAGGATGCGGAGGGGTGGGTGGTCTGGTATGCAGCGCCAACCAATAACAATATCGGTAACAGACGTAACGGTATAGCGTAGGCCTAAGGGGAGGGAATGGGGAATGTTCGGCAATATTTGTCATCTTATGAATTCATTCTTCAGTTGATGTTCATTTTGACAAGTAGTGCATAGTCCTTTTTAATATTTAACCCTTCGCACGCTGAAAACGGATATATCCGTTTGACTGACTTTGTTCCGAACGCTAAAAACAAATATATCCGTATAAATGCAAATCACTGCCTGGGGATAGTTGTAGTTTTCCAAAGTTCCACTAGCGTGCAGGAGTGTGTTGGTTGTTTATTTATCGTTCCCCAGACGCTTTATTTGGCGCGCTAGGTCATGTGACACAGCGGGGGGAGGGGTTTCATTCCCGCCCGGCAGCACTCCACGCCTGTTTGCTGTTGTCCACAGCGCTAAAAACGAATATATCCGGCGGACGTCAGTCTACTCTTTGGTGCGTTACTGAGTCGATGTGAGTTTCGTTTCTGATTACTTTTTAACGATCTATTACAGTAAAGTGTTGTAAAACGAGTGGATCTATGTTGTAAATATTTAGTCATTACTTTTTTTGCAGTTTCTGTCTTATTACGTAAATGTTGAAAAAAGTTAATTTTACCAATAATGTTTTTGACTAATAAATGGCTATAAATAAATAAAAAAACATTTCTATTGCTATTTTTTTATTTACTTTTACCATATTAACCAAAAACTAAAATTAACTTTAGGAAAATAAAAAACATTTTTTTAAAGTTAAATTAGCGTTTGGGGATATTCTGACACATTTTATTCAGCGTGCGAAGGGTTAATATTAGTCCTTTTTTTGTGATTAATATTTAAAGTTTTCTTAGTTTTTAGAAGTATTATAATTTAGTTAAATAATTACGTTGTGGTTTAGTGATAGTAGTGATAGTGTGATAGTAGAATAAGAATATTAGTTTGTGATGGCGGGTAAGTGTGAAATTCAATGGCCGAACATAAGTGATTTATTTCAAGAAATTGAAAAAAATAAAAATGGTGGAATTACTCTTAAATGTTTATTGTGCTTGCCAAAAACAAAAACAATAAAAGCTTCAGTGACAAGTGCTTCAAACTTAAGAGCGCATATTAAGGTAGGCCTAAGTGGAGAAAAGCGATTTAAATTAGGCCTAGTCTATAATATTTCGGGTTTAAATTGAAGGGGATCTTTTGTAGAGCATTTAAAACAAAAAATGTATTATTTTTTCAGCAAAAATATTATTTAATCTTAAATGTTCTTATATAAAAATCGGAAACGTCAAACAATAGTTTGCCGATAATTACGGTATCGGGACTGAACGTGATAACTGATAATCTACAAACGCGCATTTGATTTTCAAGCGTCTAGCCTCAATAAATGTTTCAACTGTAGAAGTTGTTAAGGTTTGATTAAATTTATTAGTAAGACTGATTCAATAATTTTAGGCTACCGGTACGGTTTTAATTTTGCTTCATTTTGATAGATTGAAGTATCAAATGTGTAAGTAGTAATAAACATAATCAGTTACCAAATTGTGTGCTTATTTCATACGAAATCCTTAAAAAAAAATTCTCACTCCAAAAACTAACTTTATTTTCTATCAGTTAGTTTTTAACTAACTAATAACTTCTATCAGTTACTTTTTTAAGTAACTAACTAATAACTTCTATCAGTTACTTTTTACGGGACTAACTAATAACTTCTAACTAGTTAGAATTTTTGACTAACTTACCCAAGTATGACTTTTTGAGCACTTACAAAATTTATGATATTAACTAACCAATTTTGTATTGTTTCACTGAATAAATTATCTTTTTAATTCTTTGTAGAATTAACTTATTTGTGCTTAATTACTTGTACAAAATGAGATATTATAAACCGGCTTGAATTAAGTAGAGTCAAGGTTATTCTATCTTATCAAAGTTTACAATTTTATTATATCCCATAAGGAGTATTATACATCTTCATTTTGGGTCTCCAAGAAATATGTTTCAAACTGTATTAATCGATTTCTGATAAAACCATATAAGAAACTCTCGGATTGAATAAAAAATGATGACTTGAGACCCATTTTAAAAAACCTTTGTAGAAAAGTCGCAAATGCGACTTTAGCACTACAGACTGATTAGAATGATCTCAATTGTGACTTTAGCTCTTGGAGGGCATTTTAATAACAAATTCATTCAAATTATACCTAGCGTAACTGATATAAAACTAATATTGCAAAATAATGAAATAATAAACATAATGAAATAAGTTAAAAACATGTTTTGGTCTTTGCATTTGAATATACTAGAGGAAAGTAACTTCACATTATCTAATGTTTCTATACTTTCATGTTGGGACGCGCTGCTCGAATCTCTCACAGTTAAAAACACTTATTTCCACTTTACTTTATATACTGTATAGGCACTATATATAAAAAAACAAATGCCATTTAATACTTATTTGTACACATAATGTAAACAATGGTAAACAAAATGTAAAAATAAAAACATCTGTTCTTCCTGTTTTGCTAGCATTTGTTACTGTCAAAATATAATGATTCAATCAATTACCGTTCATCCATAAGATTACATTAAAATGTTGAAGCCTGTAAAGCGTAGCCCTGAAGGCCGATGTAAATTATAATGGGTTTCTGATCATCTACAGGTCAATACCTTTCTAACGGTATGCGCGAATTTCTCCTACGATGCACACAAGCTGAGAAAAATGGAGGACAAGTTTTGTGTGCTTGCCTATCTATATATAAAATCGAAATACCACTGATTCACTGATGATCACTACATCTCAAAAACAACAAAACACATTAACTTGAGACTTGACATAGTGGTTCCCCTTATGCTCTAGATTTGCAATAAGACAGGATTTTAAAATATTTTGCGTTTAAGGTTATTAAAACGTAAAAAGCGTCAGAAACATAGAAAAAATTCAAATACCACTGATGATCACTAACTCTCAAAAACTACCAAAAGTATTAACTTGAGACTTAACATAGTGGTTTCCCTTATACTCTAGATGAGCAGCAATAAGATGGGATTTTAAAATATTTTGCGTTTAAGGTTATTAAAAAGTAAAAAGCGTTAGAAATATAGATAAAAGCCAAATGCCACTGACTCACTATGTCATCACTATTTCTCAAAAATGACAAAACATATTAACTTGAGACTTAACATAGTGGTTCCCCTTATGCTCTAGATGTGCAATAAGACGGTATTTTAAAATATTTTGCATTTAAGGTTAATAAAAAGTAAAAAGCGATAGAAAGGAGGTTCTTTAAATAAGCATATAAAAAGGCTGTCCTTCGACAGGGATTAATAAAACTAACAGATGAATATTTTGTACACTTAAGCTAAAAAAGTAGTACATAGTGTAAATAGCGTATTAACAAAGAGTATACGAGATGCCTTTGAAATTGATATTTTTTGTTATCGAGCTTAACCCGTAGCAAAGCACGGGCACCCAGCTAGTTAATATATAAGATTCATATACATCAAAATAAATTTATAAAAGGTTATTAGTAAAATGTTATAGGCTAATTGACTCCACAACATGGCCATTCAAATATCATTTGAAATAACCTAGGCCTATATCATACGTAAATATATATTTAAAAAATGTATATTTTCAATTAATTACAGATACCAATTACATTATTTTGTATTTCAGAATTTCAACTCCCAAAAAAAATTAAAAATAGCCTGAACAACTCAATCCCTAGTCAAGGAAGGCATGTTTCCAGTAACACCAGAAGTAGTTTTGTATAGGCCTAACAAAATTGCAACCCTTAAACAGAAAAAAAAAACGCCTGAACATCTGAAGCTACTTACAGACTCTAGTCACAGTACAGTAGAACCCCTGCTAACCGGTCTGGTCGGGACCGACACCCTGGCCGGTTGATCCGAGATTCCCATAAAAAAATAGATTTTTGTTTAAAAATAACCTACATATTTAATAAATAAACAAGCAAATAAGACGTTATTGCAACCCATTTTATTGTATGTACAACATACATAAACAAACACCAACAAATTAAATAAACATCAGTTATTCTTTTCTGTTCTTTAACATTCAAAGATTTTTTTAAAGCCAAGTCTCTCCATTTTCGTACGTTAATCACGTCTAATGCCGTTGAATCTTTTTGCTACTCAACATAGCCTATATAAGCAATAGGCCTATGTTACAAATATTACATATTTTGTCCTACAAAATTCATTGAATGTTCCGACAAAGCAACAGACAAAGAAAAAAAAACAAAAGGATGCCGCTTTTTCAATTGATTCTAAGAAAAAGTACAGCTGCCGCAGAAGAAAGAGGGGAATCAAACTCATGTTCCCCCTCCCCTGTTCTGTCTGCCACAACACTAAGGCTACGGCCACGCTAGGCAAATTGGTCGCTGCGACAAAGAAAAAAAGTGAAATGCATTGAATGATAGAGATATGGCCACGCTAGGCGACCCGCGACAGCAAACAGAATGCGACCGGGAGCGTATTCTGGTCGCAGCGACAAATGCGCTCCCCATGTTATATAATGGAGCCGGCCACGCTTGGCGACAGGTCGCTCCCCCACCCTTCTCTACTCCACCTGCTTTATGTGCGCTTTGATGCTAGTTCAGTGTTTTCAGAACCATGCCTTTTGACAAACGAAGAGAAGAGTAAAGAAGATAAGTTATTATTATTATTTTATTACACAATTTTATACTTATTAAATTCGCAAAGTAAAAAAGAAGAAATCGAATCAATTGGGTGCATTCATTAAACGTTCAAAGGCCTATTTTAGGTGCTTTAGTGCTGTCACTGAAGATTAAGAAATTATGAAAAAACGTTTTCAATCATTTTAGAATGTCTGTAAGGTCATTTGATGAATTGTTTTGACAGGTTTTTTATGGGCGCGCGCACAATAACTCACTAAATTTTCACAATAACTCAAAGACGCGTTGGAGGCAGTCAAACACGTTTTACCATAAATATTATTCTTATATTTTTATAGGCCTAATCGTTAAAAGGTCTAAAAATTGGTACAGGAACTTCATTTTTGTATAGTATGTTTATACATATATATATTGTTTATATATGTAGTATTAATTTTATTGAAATCTGGTATATATTTTTAGAGAAAATGGTGTTTTACTTTTACTGAACACGAGTTTTCAATATCTGAAAGTGTACGGTAAATGTCTTCCGTAAAAACTGAATTTCTTTTAAAATATTCAAGTGATTTTAATAAAATGTATAGGTACATATAAACAATATTCGTATCAAAAAAAAAAATTACAAAATGGAGTTCCTATACAAAGTTTTAAACCATTTAATGATTAGGCCTATAAAAAGTTATAAATAAAGTTTACAGTGGCGTATTTGATAGGTGACGGGCTCGTATAAGCAAAGGGCGGTGTATGAGTTAATTAGTATCCATTATTTAATAGAATTTTATTTGATTTAAGCAATTAAAAAAATATTAAGTAACTTACTTAGTGCTAAGACTAAAAGCTTTGACTTAATAACGAAAGCTAGAGCTAAGACCAAAAGCCAAAAGCTTATGCTAGGTTTTTATTCAACTTAAATAATGTACTCTTTTATTTTGTTAAAGCATTTTTAATAAGACAATTGAAGCAGGAAAACATGCAAATTATTCAGAAGATATTCGGCAATCACTAGCAATCATATCCTCATTCAAAGAAGTCATCTTTTACAACTGTGTTACCGCGACTGTCGCTAAGTGTGGCACCTACCCGCGAACAGGTCGCGGATAAAAAATTTGTGGCCGTAGCCTAACACCTAAAGTTGTGTCACCCAGCTTTATTTTCCGGGAAATGTCTGTCACCAAATAATCAATGTTTAAGACTTTGGCCAGTTACAGTAGGCCTAATATAATCTGTAAGAGAAATAAAAACTCTATTGTTCCGGTTAATCCAAGGCCGGTTAAGAGGGGTTCTACTGTACTTAGGCCTAAATACATATAAACTAGGTGACACTTCTTAGTTTTCAAAAAAAGGTCTTCAGCTGATGCTATATTTTTAGTTTTTAAACATTACACATTGGTAGAACTCTATAGGCTTACTGCAAGATCAAAAAATCTGGCGACGCTGGTAATTCATGGCTTTCACTTGCCTACCCAATTTTTAGTTTTGTCAATTGTTCTCTAATAGGCTAGGACTTGTTTTAGATTGTTAAAATTTGATTTCCCACTATCAGTGAAGTGTATTGCTTCTTTATATATAAAGGGAAAAATTAAATTTCGTGTCTGTCTATTAGAACTGTTGGTCACCCACATCTGCATTAATATATTTCTATCATAGCTGTGTTGCCACCTAAATTATATAAATATATATAAGCCTAAACTAACAACAATCTCCAGTCACAGTATATTTTCAGTTGTAAGCATATTTTATACAAGTTAGTAACACTTCCTACTTTATTGAAAAAGGTCCTCAGTCTAGCTTAAACAATTAGTGGTAAACTACAAACTTTTACAGGATTACAATAAGGGAGGGGCTTAGCCCTAAAAAGAGTGTAAGTCAATTCACAAAAATTTGGTTTCTATTAATTGTATGTGTTAGAAAAAGAAAATGGTGCAAGTTTAATAATTGGCCCTAGGCTAACCTATGGCAACAGAAATGCAAGAATAATAAAAAAAACCTAAAAGCTTCTAACCCATAGTGTTTAATCACAGTATGGTTTACCTGTATTCAACATTTAACAGTAGAATGTAAAACAACGTCGTTGTCTGCAAAAATATTAGGGTAGGGTGGAATAGTAAACTTACCGTCAAGAAAATGTTTGAACACAAATGGTAATAACAAGTTCAAATGTATGTTCTCAATTTTCATAAGTACTCGCTTAATACAATATTATAAACAGGACTGTAGCTTTTATAAATACATACTTCTCTACGAACTAATATCTTATGCTGTTGTGGGTTGTGTTGCGCCTGTTGCGAGTGCGATATAAATGCCGTCGGACCTCGGACGACGGGCACTTGTCGTGTTTCTGTTTATTAGAAAAGGTACCAATTGTCGGAAAAGGTATAATTTTAGGGCAGATAATGTTCTTTCTATTTCATATCAAAACCAATTGTAGTTCCCTGAAATACCGCTAGAATTCAGGAGTGGCAGATTTCTGATACAGTGACTAGATAGAGTGCGGCCATACGGAAGCGATCGCAATGATTAACCTGAAAATAATGTCATCTGCTCAGAAGTATAATGTAAAGAATAGTGTTGTGTCTCTTTGTTTCTTTTTATAAAGGAAAACATGTAATTTAATTGTTATAGTTTGATATTTACTTTGAAATTAAATAATGAAAAATGTTTTTTCTTTAAAAGAGTATTCTGTTATTTCATGCAAAAAGATATAACAAATAGAATATAAACAGATAAGAATTTAGGTTAAACATGGCTGCCGGCCAATAGGAAACAAGACCTCACTTGGACACATTGTCTCTATCTAGTCACTGTAATTTCTGAGGCTTTTTCTTTCATAAGAAAAAGGTTCCGAACATTGCTTACCTCCGTAACGACATTGGGTCCCTTTTCCAAGCATTGACAGACTTGATTTTTTACACTTTTAAGGCTTGCTTATAGTCTTAACATATTTTTCAGAATGGGAAAAAGACGATTTAAGGAAATAATATAAAACGACCAAAGCTGACCCTGATTTTGTTCATTGCCTCTACTGTCAGCATTGCCTACTAAGTCACTCCTCTACATAATATGTAGGTTATGTACAGCCGAAATTAACATATAAAACGCAAGAAACATTTTTTATTGTAAAGTTTTTACCAGTACAGCAATGCTTTGTTTCTCTTGCCAACTATTTTTTAATTGCGTAGAATTTTAGAAATTCTAACTTAGCTCTACTTCATCTTCATTTCCACTGACACATATTGTAAACATTAAATGCTAAACTACCATGTAAAACTGTTGTGTTCAATGTATTACGTATCCTTATGTGACTATAGTATAAGAATGAAAATATTTTCTAAATTGTATATTCTGTAATATCACTATTGCGTACATTCCATGTCATGTTCCTCAGATTCGACCAATTGAGTGCAATTTTGCCTTGTTATCAGTACCTAATGTTTAGTTGTAAGTAGTTGAGTTAATTTATAATCATACCTTTGTTTTTATTTCATCAACATAAAAATTAATGAAGACTGGATAAGTACAAAATGAAGTTTTTTGTGTTTTTGGGTTGGTTATTGTTTTTGGTAAATAAAACTTAAAATTTGATAATTTTGGTTCAACATTTTTTGGGGGGGTATGTAAGTTGAAATCCAATGCCAATACATTATTCAAACCTATGACTCACTTAGTATTATTCTGAGCTATAGCGGACATCTGTTATGATATACTTCTCCGTTATTTATTGTGAAATCGAAAAAGAAATTTTTTGTTTCGTAAAGCAAAGAGAGTTTCAATCTTTTTTGTCTTCTTAATCTTTTTAACCTTTTTGCGCACGGTTTTGATAATTTCATTCTTTCTTTTAAGCTCAGAAGGTCACACATACTGGCTCTTGCCATTTTCTCAGTCAGGTTGGTAATTATGGCGCCGTTTTTATCTATAATTGAAAATATTCTATTGTTCATCCCCACTTTCACCCCCGTATCCCCTTGTGTCGGAGGTTTAAAATAGATAAAAACATTTGTTGAAACGTGTTGTATATTGTATCAAAATCTGAGCTCAATTGATCCAGAACTGTTAGAGTTTTTGAAGCGTACACAAACCAACTTAACATTTTTATATATACAGAAGGTCAAGTGTCCTTGCAGCGACCCCTCATCGTTCGCCCACGGCTCAACGACTCAACACATAGTGACCCCGTGTTTTGTTTTATATTTCTGCCTTATATACAGGGTGACCCCCGAACTCTCTGGTCCCATTTTGTGGATGTGTTCCTGGGATCAAAACAAACGTATTCCATAATACAAACGTGAGTCTACGGTGCTTACTTTTTCATCTGTCTGTATGTGTTTTTTACAAAATAATTGATATCTAGAGAATGGTTTTACCGATTTGAGTTCAAACTTGACATGAAGTTCTACTACCTAACAATGATCTATTTTAAGTAAAACAAGCGATTATATCCAATCATGCGTTTCAAAATGGTGACTGTTTAAAAATTTCAAACCTAGATTACCCAAAAACCGTACAGTTTATCAAAAATTTTCAAGACACCTTTTTTGTAGCCCTTTTAATTACCTATCGGATGGTGTTACTATCAAAACGATCGGACTAAGAACACCCTGTACATGTTTAATTCGTCTGTAAATTGCCGAAGTGCTTCACTCACTCAGGAAAATGTTGAACTATCTGACAATGAATACTTAAATGTTAAGAAGCTCAGGTCTTATGGACTCAATTCTAACAGATTTTACAAACTTGGCTCCCTAAAGATTTGTAGTTGGGCACGACTCCGAGAGGAAGCGCTGGCAAAACCATTTAGCGTGCGGTGGAGAGCGAGAGAGTGTTTCTCCCCTCTCCCTCTCACTCGGTCTACGATTGGCTAGTCGGACTAAGGAAACGAATTTATGTGTTCAAGAGAGATTTTCAAACTTATCTTTGTTGTACATAGAGAAGAAAATACTCAGAGAACATATTGGAACTAACGATATTGAAGAAAAGTTCGCTATGACGAACAGAAAGTTACAGTTGATATAGAAACTTTTATAGAATTCATTGTAGCCTATTGGATTGTTATATTTATATATAAATGGTTATAAATACCTTGTTTGTCAAACAATCCTTATTTTTTGTGCGACATGTTTCTTTTATACTTTGACTATTTATTAATATTTCAAAGGAAGTTCATAATAAAAGTAAATATTTAAATTTAAAATGCATCCCTTTTGCTAAATACAATAACATTTTTTTTCATTGTGGAAAGGTCCCGAATCACTGATATATAATAAATTAATAATAAAATATTACCTTTTATGTCCGTCAAGTGATCCACTTATGTGAAAAAACACACTACCGCGGTTTCAGATGATATCACTCATCCATCCTCAGGTGAAATTATCACTCCTAAGAGGTCGTCATTAACATTAAAAAATTGTCAGACATATAACAGCACAAATACAAAAACACACAAACAACGTACACATTTAACACAAATTGGAAAACCCGTCCCATGTGGTCATCACAGATGCGGAGTCAGAACTAAGGTCAAGATCCCCTCCAAACATCGATGATAATCCCCACTCCTATATAAAGTCATTTGGTACTTTCATTGCAGTGTCAAATATTAAGTTGGAATTGAACAATAACTTGTCATTTAGGACATTATGCGGTTCCATTTTTACTGCCTTGTATATCTCAAATTCTTCATATACACTCATGTATTTACTTCTTTCACAAAATTTTAACACCTCCATGTTGGTTTGTAAGTCCGTGTATTTATGATCGTAGTCAATTAGGTGTGCAGCAAAATTAGATGTTATTGAAGTATGTTTAGATTTCGGCAAATGTTCCTTGAATCTCTTCCCAAATGAACGACCGGTTTGACCTATATAATATTTAGGATAGTCGTCACAATTCAATTTGTAAACTCCAGTACACTCAGCTAAGTTTTTGGTACAAACTTTATGTTGTAATTTAGTCTGTAATTTATTGTTCGTGGAGTAAGTTAAGGTGACGTTGTTTTTAGCTAATTCATTGTGTAAAGTATGATTCAAAAAATTGCCAAACTCTGTGGAGATAAACTTCTTCTTATTTGTTTCTTTGTTTAACAATGCAGGCATTATTATATTGTTTTTCTTCTTATTCCTGTGTTTATGTACAATACTATCAATTATGGAACTAGTATAACCGTTTGACACAGCTATGTGTTTTAATATTGACACCTCACTATCAAAGTCTTCTGCAGAAAGAGGAAGTGACAAAAGCCTATGTACAAAGCTGTGATATGCAGCTCTCTTGTGTTGAGTGGGATGATGGGAGTCATTATGTATAGTCTGGTCTGTGGTGGTTGGCTTCCTGTATATTTTAAATGAAAAGCTGTCTGAAATCCTAGAAATGGTTATATCCAAGTAATTTAAGCAATTATTTGTTTCGATTTCAAGAGTGAATTTTAATTTAACATGTAATCCATTCAGGTAGTTGTTAAAAAGATTCAATTGTCTGCTATTGCCATTGAATAGAACAATAATGTCATCAACATACCTGTGGTAAGAGATTAACTTGCTATGGTATTTGTTCGTAGAGGAACATATGTGTTTGTTTTCCATGTGATTCAAAAAGACTTCTGCCATAATACATGATAAGGGCGAACCCATCGCAAGTCCATCATTCTGTATAAAAAACTCTCCATTAAACTGGAAATAGTTTTGTTTTAATATTTCAGTAATTAGCCTCATTAATTCATTAATTGCTGCGCCAGAAAGTTTGGAATTTTCTAATAAATTTTCATGTAAAATATTAATTGTTTCATTTATGGGAACATTTTTGTAAAGGTTGACAATGTCAAACGAAGCTAAAGTATGACTTTTCAAAACTTTCATATCTTTATTTTTTTCCACTAAATCTAAACTGTTCTTCAAACAATAGTTATTTTTAAATTTTATTTCCCTCCTGATTATACGGTCTATTTTTCTCGAAATTCTATAAGTAGGAGCTTTTGTAAAATTTACAAGTGGTCTTATTGGACAGTCTGTTTTGTGTATTTTAGGTAAGCCTTTTAAAGATGGGGCTTGTGGTTTAATGACCTTTGTGTATCTAATATCGCTATCAGATAACAATACGGTACTATTTGATATCAATTTGTTTATAGACTTGCTGTAGTTGACAGTGGGATCAGAGTTCAATTTCGTAATGCCATTAGTATCGATAAAATGTTTTACTTTGTCAATATATTCAGAATTCTTCATAATTATTATTGAATTCCCCTTATCTGCTTTTGCTATCTGAGCATCGTGTATCTCTAACTTCGACCTGATATCTGAGGCAATACGCAATTCATGTCTGGACTTTAAAGAAGATAAGGTTTTTAAAGAGTTGGGATGTTTGAATACTCTTTTGATTTTATTGTTCACTATTACTCTAGCCGAATTGCGTGTTTCAACATTGTCTAATGATTTCAATGTAGCTTCAGAGCGCAATATTTCCGAAACAATGTTCTTATTATTAATAGGATTAGGAAAGTTGTAATTAATTCCTTTGTTTAACAAGCTGATTTCTTTTTCCGAAAATACTATATTTGATTTATTAATGACTCTAGGATGAAACGTGTGAAACGTGTGTGAGAAATGACTTCACTCACTTGTTTGCGCATAAGACTATTGAGTTTATTACGGAGGGTATTTCTTTTTTGGTACAATAATATGCTGATTTGGTTTTCAATAAACTCATAAATACCAGAATATTGTGCTGGGTGTATGGACGAATATAATTCCAAATGTGCTTTATACAACTGTCGGTTTAATTCTGACTTACGGGCATATGACAATTTAATTTCACTTTTCAACCATATTTTGAAGCTACATTGAGGGGGGGGAGAGAGAGAGATAGAGCATTAGTTTTCCTCGAAAACTAAGCTGTGCAGTGTGAAGGTAAAAACCACGCTTCATTATTACACTACTATTTAATACACTTAGCAGAGCTGTAAAATTAATTATGAAACTTTTACGATTCGTAGGTAAGAACCATACGATTCGTATGCTGTAAACAAAGTTTAATTAAATTACCTGTTTCTTATTTCTTTGATCAATATTACAACAATGATGATGTTTCATATATTGAAACAATATTCACTTTGATAATGACATACAATTTTCACTCTGCTGGAAAGATTTTCTAATTTTTGGTCAGAGACAAAGTGTCTGTTAGAAAGTTTTAAATAAAGGTTCAAATTAATGTGCAGTTTTAAAACAATAAAGAACATGTTCCTCAAGGATTTGAAATTAAAAATATAACAATACTGGAAATGTTATACTTAAAGTTATAACTACAGTACTAGGTATCCACCTCTCGCTTCGCTTACCAACCCCCGCGATGAAGCAAATGCAAACAGATTACCACTTATAAAACAAAGGTGTCAATCATGGGAAGTATAACAATTTATTTTTATTGTGAAGAGGCTGTTGCCCCCCCCCCCCCAGTTCACCAATTAGACGTAACTATGTAAATTTCGTATGTTATTATTTATTTTATTTCCTATAAAACACTTAAAATTAATAATTGCCAAATTTTCCGTTCTCTAGCAGGAAAGTATAACAATCAACATTCTAGCCTGTTTTTCAATGAGTTGGTGAATGTTGTACTTTTAAAATGAACTGAACACAGGACACGGTACCTCAACTTATTGTCTGGTAGTTCTGCAAAATCGTCATTTCCGCAGTTAACTATCCAGTCTATGCATCTGTAAATAATAACTTTGCATTGATTCCATAAAGTTTAATTATTTTAAACACATCTATCAGTTTATTTTTCCTATTACCAACATCCTTTTTTTTAAATAATTGGAATATAAATGCTACTTCAGCAGCGAAACATAACTAACAAAAGAGTCTCAAGTCCCTCATTTAAATAATTCTTTGTATAATAAAATCATTTATCAGTGTAATTTATTAGCGTGCCACAAAAGTGAGATGTGTAAAATCCAATATAAAATTCAAATTTAGCACTTCAAAAAACATAAAGAAAGTGAGTTTCGTCAAAAATGGTAGACAAATAACAAATTTGGGTTTCACGTTCACTTGGTTTGTTTCAGAAATATTGCAATATAAGATTTGTAATCAGTGCATAAAAAACAGTGTGTTAATAATACAATTATTTTTTCCCCACGTTTTTAATGGTGGGGGGCACATATTGATAATTGGGAATTTAGGACTTTTCTGGTTAACTGTACTTTGAGGTGCTTCAATCCTGCTGCACCTACGGCTTGATTTTGAAAAACTCGGAATCAAACCCATGACTATAAATCCGTAAATATATGTATTTGAAATTTGACAGTTTGAATCAATTGTTTGTTTTGTAAAGGAACAGTTTGAGGCATTAAATTTTACAAATTCAAGTAACATTAAAACGGTCGTATCTACAAACACTTTTAATATCCGCCTTTTAGAAAGGTAAAAAGATTTTTTACACTAAATAAGTCTGCAAGCGGACAACATACGTGGAAAGTTTCATCTCTATATTGTTAGTGGGTTTTAACTAATAATTTTTAATTAAAATATCACATACAGACTGATAGAAGGAACGCTCATTTTAGGACATGCCTTCACGGGAATTTTTTCTATCATTTTTACGCTTAGAATCATATCCTGAATGGCGTTTTCCGCCAGTTAGTGCACGCCTCTCTTGGGGGCGATGTCCAGGATCGGACGGCGATAATATTTTATTGCAATAATAAATTTAGTCAAATGCGTTTCATTTATTTTGCCCCAGAAACTGTTTGTTTACACAAATTTGTATTAAATTTATGCAATTAGTAAGTATTTAAGAGTAGTCCTGGTTACTAAACCATATTTGCAATATTTTTATTTGCAGAATCTATTTCACTTAGGAGGAGGTAAAATGGAGGCAATACTCAGCGTTTGTGTAACTTTCTATAGTTAATTAATAAAGCAAACACAGTTTAAAACACGAAAAACTTAATGCTAAAATGTTTCTAAATGCAATATTATGGATACAATATTGTTTGTTGCTTTTTTAGAACAATAATAAAGTCAACAAAAACAGAATCAGCTGGTGCCGATTGTTACTATATCATCACAAACAATAAGTCAGACAAAACTCAAATCAGCTGACTCCTACGAGTTTAGTATTAACTGAAACAATTCCTAAAAGAACTTACCAATAGTATAAATTTAATAAAAACTTGTATAAACAAACAGCTTTATGTGTCAAAATAAATGAAACTGATTTGATTAAATTTAATAATTGCAATGATAAATAACAGAGGGGCATGCACTTTCTGGCGAAAAATACCATAAGTCCGTTATTCTCTAACCAATTTTTTTAAAACGAACTTAATCGATAGGGAATTCAATTTGCAAAAAAAAGTTATTCTTGAAATTTTTTCGGGAAAGGGCTAGTTATTTCGTTATTTCCGTTCGAAAGTTGTAAACGGTCGCCATTTTTAAAATATTGAAGTCACGTCAACTTAACTTTTTTCAAATTTAGGTAATAGTACTATCAAAAGGTTGATATAAATTTGGTATTATTTCGTTTAGTAATTTTTTAGATATGCATTTAAAAAAACATTTTGGTCACAGTAGGACAACCAAAATGATTTTAGACAAATTAACAGTGATTTGATGTTTACTTTGTACCCAAGAAGAATTCCAAAACAATACGTGACAAGAGTTATGAAGCACCCTGTTTAATAACCCTCTTTTTACCCTCGTCCTTACATATTCCCATTAAAAATTAACTGTCAATACATTTTAATAAACTTCACAAAAAGTCTTTGATTCTTATGTTGATTAATTCCCTACGACTTCTACGAGAATTAATTCTCGCACAAATACAACACAACAGTAAAGAAAACTTTATGTATTCATACATTTCTTTGTCTTTCACTGGAAACCTGAAAAATGATAAGTCTTTATTTTTCACAGATGTATTGTTGCAGTTTTTATAGGAACATTTAGATCCTCCACTTTTTGAACAGGACTGCATTGCAAAATGTAACAGCTATTTACTTTACACACTAACAGTATTTACACTATAAACCATATTACATACTAAAACCATATTTACAAACTTACATTACGGTACTTAAAAAACATTAGAAAAGAAAACCAACTAAAATGTGTTTATTTAGTACACTGCTATTACAATGTGGGAAATGAATCGCACTGACAAATATTGGGCTACGCTACCAAAGCTTGTCTGAGACTCAACAATCTGCGCTCAAGGTCACATGACAGTCGGACCTCTCTGTCTCTCCTTCTCTTTCCATTCTTGTCACACACTCGGCCTGCAAAACGCGCACTGAGAGCTCCTATCGACGAGGTGCATGAACTAACTTTTATACCTACTTTCCTGGGATGAATTCTACCCATTTAAACTGTTCGTCTTATTGATATGTAGTCATTGCCAGTCCCCTGTCTGCCACAAATTGGGTCTTTTGGCACTGTCGAACACTGTTGCGCAGTCTTCTTAAAACTTCCAAATAAAAAGCTTGATTAATGGTCTGACCTGGTAGAATTTGTTTCAGTGTCGTAACCATAGCACCATGACTCATCACTTTCAACAGGAAATCTGGATCAGTATCAAGCTGTTCTTTCAAAGCACGACATGTTTCAACTCGACGTACTTTTTGATTGTCAGCCAGAACCCAAGACACAAACTTGGCAGCAGCCCTTTTCATTTCCAAATCTTCGGTTAAAAATCGCTGAACCGAACTCCAAGATACCCCACTTAATCCCTGATAATTGATCAATGGTTTGTCGGCAGTCTGCGAGCACAAGTTCTCAACATTTCCATCTGTTCAGGCTGTCGATGGATGTCCAAAACAAGGTTTGTCCTCAGTTGGTTTTAAACCACTCGCACACTTGAGTATGAGCGAACACATGTATACGGAAAAATTTTAATGACACCCCAAAACGAGTTCTGGGGACCATGATCAGTGCTCATTTACTACTCCCGACTCTAGGCCTCACTATAAGGGTCACTCCAATAGCTCAAATTTCCTATGGAAATTCGCTAAAAACTCTGTAGTTCTAAAATAATAATATGTAAGATTATTCTTTATAATTAATTTGAAATGGTGATTTTCAATCAGTTAGGACAAAAATCTTCACATATAGTTGAAGACCAGCTGACATATCCAGTGTCCAATGAGGATCGGGAATATTTTTCTTCTCGTTATCCAGCAGCACCTGCTAGGCCGTCATTGTAAACCCTATTAACAACAAAAAAAAATTAAATTTTAATTTACAAATCAGAATTATTCATTGTATTCGGTAACTCTTAAACCTACGTTAAAAGAAATCGAAACCTTACAAAACACTTAATTTTATAAATTGACAATTTTTTTCCAACTCTACTTCTGACAGTTGACTATCAGTTTTATAAATAAATTGGAATTACCTCTCAAATATTAGAACTAACATAATTTATGTTTTTTTTTCCAAATTATTATCAGGTACTCTTGTTCAACATCCTCAAGCGAATTATCCACAAAATTAGATCTCAATCAAATTTAGCGTAGTC
>JAGFPH010008876.1:40506-51581 GCA_018207615.1 Philaenus spumarius
TTGGAGTTAGTGTTCTTAGTACTTTACTGATTGGAACCCAAGTTCTGTCTTTTGTTGAGATTTTGAAAGAAGTTCTCGGGCCTTGGGGATGGAAGAAGTGGATAAAAAGGTCGTTGTTCTCCTCACTTATATCTTCAATTGTACCAATCCACCACTTCTCGTCATAAAGGCAAGCTACTCTATCATTACTTTTCAGTGAAAATATACTTTGCTTTTGAACTGTAGAAGTGCTGCACTGAAATCACAGTGCAACTGTGATTCAAATGAATTCTGTTGAATCAGAGTATATATAACACCTTATTAAAGTATCGGTTAAAATCTGTGGTAAGATCTTGTATTTACAACTCTTTTGCAAGCATCAAATAGCTTTTCTAATTTCTTGCTGCTTAGCTGTACCTCTTCGGTGGGTACATATATGAAATGTACGCCAGGTACATTTTTAAAGCAAAACTTGCACATTTCTTCAGCTGTTAATATCTAGTTATGCTATACTCGCTGCAAGCTAGCTTTCATCACTGCTCTTTTTGTTGTGCCACCGAACCATCACATGCATTTTTTACATGGGAAGAAGCAAAAAAGTTCCACTCAACGTCAAGATTGAAATCAGACTTGTGGTGACATATATTGGTCTATTGGTAAAGTTTTTTATTTTTATATTGGCTACTGGCGTCATCACTGAAGTATACTTACCTTTTTTACTTCCGGTGCTACTTTCTTTACTTCTTCAATGAAGTATTTTTGAAAGGTATGCGCAGTAGCGGTGTTGTTGTCCAAGTTGTTACTTATAATGCATAGGCTCTTGCAGTAAACTTTTTCATCACCAACCTTCTTGAAGTAAAACTCATAAGGGTGTAGGGTTGCTTGTGGATTGGTCCAATGAAAACTCTGAATTTCATCTTGTATAACAAACGTAAAGTTCTCTGCGAAGTCGCACAGGGTTACACAAACATCTGTTGACCAGTTTTCCTTGAGGTTTTTTAAGTATTTTGACTGAGTTTTGGAAATAAAGTGATGAGTTTTTAAATTCATTAGCTTTTCTGCTGGTTCTTCAAAAAATTCATCAAGCGGCATCACTCGAGTGATTAATTCTGCTCGATCGGTACCAACCCATTGCTTGAACTTTATATCTTCAGACAGATCATCAGTTTCATCGTGTAATAACTCCAAAAGAATACCCTTTCCTGGGCAGAACTCACACTTATCAAGCATACAATCATTTTTCTGATAGTCACAAAGCATCATATCCATTAGATCATTGTAATCTGCATTTCGTTTAGCTCCTTCTACCATAAGTTTGACATTTTGATGGTATTTGCAAACGCAAACATTGTGAGTACCAGCTGCACCTGGCCAATACGCACCACTTTGGCCTCAGTGAGCAAATAGCTGATCTACCAACTTTATGATGAGAATACTTTTTCTTGAAACAACTCGTTTAAAGAGAATTAGTCTCTTTTGTTTGTACACCATTTACCCATCGAAACATACTTTTCTTCCACGATTAAGTCGACTGTTGTCATCCTCTTCATAGAATTTAATAACATTATTAACAATTGCATCACTTAGTTTGTTGCTATGTCTCTTTTTTAAATCAGGTAACACACCTTGAGTTTTCATTAATTTCCTTGCTAATCGTACTTGGTAATCTGTAACATTAAACTACTCACATATTTTATTCTTCGACCAACTGCTTGGCAAAAGACTGATGATCTTTATTTTGTCTTCTTTTTTGACTACTACTGCACATTTTTCTTTTAATTTTGCAATAAGTTCCTTGTATTCTTCTGATAGTACTTCTTCCCTTTCATCGTTTCTTTCCTCATCTGTTACAGTTTCTTCAAAAGAAGACGCTAACCTTCGTTTTACTGCAGAGCTTATTTTCTCTGATTTACTTTTCAATGCTGACAAATGTTTGGTTTTGCTAAGTTCGATTATTTTAGTACAAGGTGACAAGTCTAATGAGCTACAAACCCTATCTAGCACATTCAAACCGGTTTCCTCTCCAACAACAAACTTATCAGTATAATTTTGTAGTTGAAAATCCATATCGACATCACTCGTTTTTTCTTCTACAGCCATACCAAATATGTTTTTATTACACGTAAAACAAAGAGATTTATCAGGTATTAGCTGAACAGGGAGACTTTGTTTTTTTTTAATGCTCAAAAAGAATCTCTCTTAAACCGTTTCTGATCGGTTTTTTGTGATAACCTAAAGGATCACTACAGTTTCTTCCGAACACATGATGGTACTTGTGAAGGTTCTTAATTTTATGATAGTTACAAATGGTTTTAAGTTTATTTTATGTTCTTACTTATAATAATGTTTGTTCTCTTTCACTTAAATTGTTTACTTGGTATATTTCCTTAGAAAAAGGCTGATAATCAGTTTGTGGCACAACTCACCAGTCACTATCCTAAAAAACACTCCATTTTAACACAAACTCAACTAAAAACTAGCTCCACTACATATGATTGTACAATGATCACTGACAGCATGGTTTACTGACTGACACTGTTGACTCATGCATGCTTCAGTGGTGGGGAGTCTGCAAGTTCCGACATGCAATATTGCATCATTCAAATTAAATCATCATTAAATTATAACTCAAAAAGTAATAGAGTCTCAGTGATCAAATTTCAGCCACTTGTTGTTATACAAATAAAAGAGTATTTTGTGAAAATTTGGTACGGTAATTGTAATGTGTGTCCCTTCTGAGATATTCAAGGTTGAAATAGCCGATTTTTTTGAAAAATCGCGAAGTTCGAAGGTCTATTGAAAAAAAGGATGAGGTTTATAGGCCTGAATCTTTTTTAAGAAGTAGTATACTACCAAGCTTCTACCCAGAAAAAAATTGATGGAGAGTCTCATTGCTTTCTATAAAAATTTTTATTTTAAAAATGAAGATTTAAATTTTTTTAAAGTTAAAAGTTCATTAATTTTGTTCAGGCATTTGCATTAAGGTAGGCTTAACAAAGCACAGGACCAAAAACGTTCAGCATTTCACTACCTTTATTATAGTTTTTGTTTGAACTCAATATCTTGAAAAACACGGGAGATACAGAGCTTTGCGCTAACCTCTTCAAAGTGTAAATTTCACAGACTTGCCAATACAAAATATCCGCCTAAAAAAAAACTAAAAGCCCTAAAAATTTAAAAACCCCTGATTTCAACTCTCCGATAGTTGTGCTAATTTGTGTAAAAAAATAAATAAATTTTGACAGCAACCTTTTTAATTCATATTGGTTGATTTGAAATGGTAACAAATAAACTAATGGTCTTGACTTTCTAAAGTATATGTATACTTATTCACATTGGTATTGTTGTAAGATTCTTTAGAACATTTCACGGCATTTTTCTGGCTCTAATAAAATTCCCTGACTTTCAACAATTTTTCACAAAATTCCCTGACTTTTCCAGGTTGGTACACACCCTGTTTTATATCGGTACGTTTAGAACATTGTAACTAATTAGTAGGCCTATATAAATCTACGTTTTTATTTAGGCCTATGTGACTTTAAACTTTGATTTGTGGAAGCCTAAACTGAAAATGATTGTTTTTGTATTTCTGAGTACTAAATATAATACAGTAGGCCTAATAATTGTTTTTAAAATGGATCAAAAGTGAGGCCATAAATATCCCTTATTCTATAACCCAAAATGTTTCACACGTTTTCATATTAATCTGACTTTACTTGCAATTTATTTTCACATTGTTTTTTACCAATAGGCATAAGCCCTACATCTGGTAAAAGTAGGCCTGTTTAATTCACGCTTACATTTAATTTTTGCCATGTAGGACTACCTTTGTTTAACTTTAAAAATGTTGTTCATTCAGTTTTATTAATTAAGGTGCTTACAATCATATTAATAAATTGTTGTAAGTCATAGACAAATTAGTATTATGTACAAACATTCAACATTTTCTTATTTAGTAGTTTCAATCAATTTTATTATCTTGTTTTATAAAACTACTAGTGCATTTTTTTACTACCGTATGTATTTTGTAAGTGCTACTGAAATATCGAATTTGCAACACAAGCTACTACGACAGATTAGCAAATTTGTTGATCTTATATTATAAATTAGTAGGCCTAGTGTTTATTCTAAACTATAATGTTTAATAAGTATTAAAAGAAGACTATTCTTAAATTTTGCTGTAGTTAAATCTGTTAACCATTTTTACCATACAATATTTAAATTTTATAGGCTACACTTAAGATAGATTAATATACATAAAGCTGTCCTAGATTTTCAAAGAGGAAACTACCAGGTAGGCCTACATTTGATTTTAAAAATAAATGTTTAATTTCATAGTAATAAATAATTATGTCTTGCCTTGGCCTATACTACAGAATTCTATCTGTACCAGTAGCTACATATTTATTGTTTTTGATAATTTAAAAATACTGTGTCATACATGCTAATTTATTAAGGCAATTAAAGTAGTAATGAAAGACTGACAATGTTTATTAAATAGGCTAATTAGTTTGTTCGAGGAAACTGTTAAACATGAATTGTATTTGATTTTTAGATAGACACTGGAGATTCTCATTGCATGAACCAGCCAACAATATGTGTTCTGGTAAACAAAATTTCACTAATTCTGGCTCGTCATTTACCAAATTTTATAAAATTTCCTGCAACCACTGACATGGCAAGAATTAAAAGAAAATTTTACAGTGTGGCAGGTTTTCCTGGTGTTGTTGGTTGTATCGATTGTACACATGTTCCAATTCAGAACCCATGTAGAGGAGGTGAAATTTTTAGAAATAGAAAAGGATACTTTAGTATAAATGTTCAGGTAAGCTACTAAAAACCTCTTGCTTTAAAATAGTAGACCTACATTAGTAAGTACAGTAAGTGATATTATTACACTATACATAATTAATAAAAATTGTTTTTGATTGTTCAGGTAGTAAGCGGACCAAATGGGGAAATTTTTTATCTTGTTGCTCGGTGGCCTGGTTCAACTCATGAGTCCAGAATTTTTCAAAATAGCAGTGTCAAAGTTAAGTTTAACAGCAACAAATACAAGGCATTTTGCTGGGTGACAGTGGATACGCTCAAAACCAGTACCTGTTTTCACCAGTGTTAAATCCTCAAGGGCCTGCAGAGGAAAGATACAACAACTGTCACTCAGCAACAAGATGTACTGTGGAGAGATTATTTGGAATGTGGAAGAGAAGATTCTCTTGCTTAAAACGGCAGCTAGCCTATAAGTTGTGTACAAAAACACACATAACTTCTGCATGTGCAGTAGGCCTACTACATAATATTGCTATTATATGCAGAGAGAAACTGCCACCTGAACAAGAATTTGACATTTTTGAAACATGTTGGTATGGTTTTTTCGTATACAAAATCAAAGCACCTGTATTACACAATCATATACTTTGAGGAAAGTAGTACTAAACAATTATCATTGGTGTTACGTAAAATCCGCATACAAACAAATCCGTATTTGTTGTAATGTTTATTTTTTTACAATTAAGAATAACATTGAAATAGAGTTCCGGGCAATATAGCGTGTAGCCAATCAGAGGCCTGACCAAGCCCCTTTATGGGCGGGGCTTACCCCACTCCTCCCCTTATGGGCGGGGCTTTCCAAACCCCTTTTTCGCAATTTTGTTTCCGCCATAGTTTTTGTTTTTGGATCTAATCTAACCTAAACCCACCTTTTTTTAGGGATTTTTGTGTGATTTTTTATTTTGGGCGACTTTTAATGTTTGGGGCTATTTTGGGCCGCCATCTTGTTTTGTAATAATTAATATGTAATTTAATTTAATTATTTTGCTTTTAAAAAAGTTTGGGTATCTCCGAGAGTCGAACCGGGTTCCTCCACATCCCGAGTCCACGACGCTACCGATTAGGAAACATCGCTCTCTCTTAATTAGTATCTGTTTAGTCGAGTATATAAGTTTAACATTCACCATCAACCTTGTATCAGATTTAAATGTTATAGTGTACTTGGGATGTAGTGTAAAATACATTATAGCAACCCGAACACTACCGATCGTCCCCGAGTAAATCCGAATCACACTTAGACGAAATTATGAGATTTAAATGTTATAGAGTACTTGGGATATAATATAAAATATATTATATAACCCGAACACTACCGATCGTTCCCGAGTAAATCCAAATCGCACTTAGTCAAAATTAAGACTTGCAAACCGATCTTTTCCGACAACCTTAGGCTTCGTTGTACCCTTGTAATATATTTCTACCGGTCTTACCCGGACTTGACCGACGGCCAAGCTGTACCCTTGTAATATAATATTAAATACATTATATAATCCCGAACATTACCGATCGTTCCCGAGTAAATCCGAATCGCACTTAGTCAAAATTATGGCTCGCAAACCGGTATTTTCCAAACGCAAGGCTCTCCTGCTTTCTTGCAAACCGCACTTAGGCTAACCATAGGCTCTGCCGCAACCTCCCTGTAATATACACTGTTTCTATCGGTCTTACCCGAACTAAAACCCCGGACTTGACCGATCTTAGGCTTTGCTGTACCCTTGTAATATAATGTAAAATGTGCTATAATGTAGGGAAATCGAACTTAAACTTAGGCTTCGCTGTACTCTTGTAATATAACTGTTTCTACCGGTATTTTCCGAATGTAAGGCTCTGCTGCATCCCATGCGTATAATATAACTGTTTCTACCGGTCTTTTCCGAACGTAAGGCTATGCCGCGACCCTTGCAAACCGCACTTAGCTGAACTAAAACTTTAGCTAACCTAACCTATGATATACGTAATTACATAACCAAACTTAACTGAATAAGTGTTCCTAGTTAAAAACATAGAGGGAACAGCTAGGCTTATAGTGTTTACATTACCGTTATCTATTGCAGACTTAGAACATTGCTAACCTAATCTATTCACCTAACCTAATAAAATCTATACCAACATAAACCAACCTAACCTATCGTGATGAACCTGAGAACTTAATCTAACCTACCGACAACCTAATAAAACCTAAATTACCTGAGAACTTGACCTAACCTACCAAAAACCTAATATAACCTAACCTACTTGAGAACCTAACTTATCCTTACCTAAATTAACCTAACTTAACCTACAATGCTATGAACGACGCCAAATTTCTAGGGGCCGATTAGAAGCTGCGATGAAAACCCCTCAGGTTAGAATGAAGTGTATTGGTCGTGTATGGACTGTTTTTTCAAGAAACATCGATGTGTAAAGTAAAGCCTGTTCATAATACTTTTTAAGTGTTTATTTAGACATAGATAACCACTTGCACAATCTAACTAATTTTTATGTAAAACTACTGGAACATAACATAACCTAACAAATTACGAACCAAAATGTATCTAACATAACCTATCGATAACATCAACTTACTGAAACTGTTGATTTAGAGGACAACAACGACGACGACACAACAACGACATCGACAACGCTATGAGAACGGAAGAGAGACCGTTCAATTCAGCAACTCATATCAAGTGTAGTCCTTAAGACCCCCAACACAGCCTAGCCTTATGTTATGATAACGACACTAACCGTCGACGAGACCTATGCCTAAGTTCTTAACTAACCTAAAGTATGCTACTTCCATATGTTGCAACAACAAATAACCTAGAAGACCATTTGCTAGTTGTTAACTAATCTAACCTAAATAGAGTACATTACGTGATGGACTATGTCGTCAACTAACCAAAGACACAATTTAAAACTATGTGGTCGATTGCTACCCAAAAAGGATTATTAGAATGAAAAACAATTCATAAGCTAAATATAATTTTATATTTCTACATTATATTTACAGATGGCACAAGACTTTGCAGGACCATACAAAATAACACGAAAAATTATGCCAGTCAACTACGAGTTAGAAATGTACAGATACAGACGATTAAAACTAGACATAATGCATGTGGCACGACTGAAAAAATATAACGCGAACACCTCAAATTAAAAAAATGTGTAATATAGTTACGTAATAATAAGTGATTAGATTTACCATACTTCCAGCTACTAATGTGTTCCTTAATTCTAGTTTTAATGGATCTACCTGATTGTCCTAAATATTCACAACTACAATCTCCACATGAAATTTTGTATACTCCGCTATTGTCTAATCTTTCCCTTTTGTCTTTGTTATTGACAATTACATTATACATTTTACATTATATTACAAGGGTACAGCGAAGCCTAAGGTCAGTCAAGTACGGGGTTTTAGTTCGGGTAAGACCGGTATAAACAGTGTATATTACAGGGGGGTTGCGCCAGAGCCTATTTCATTCATTCATTCATCTGTGGGTGGCCCAAACACCTAATGCACTTCAGCCTCATGGGCTTTTTGCACTCCCACCTTAAGGAATCGTTAGCCTAAGTGCGGTTTGCAAAGATGCGGGAGAGCCTTGCGTTCGGAAAATACCGGTTTGCGAGCCATAATTTTGACTAAGTGCGATCCGGATTTACTCAGGGACGATCTGTAGTGTTCGGGTTGTTATAATGTACTTTACACTATATCCAAAGTACACTATAACATTTAAATCTGATACAAGGTTGATGACGAATGTTAAACTTACATACTCGACTTAACAGATACTAATTAAGAGAGAGCGATGTGGACTCGGGATATGGAGAAACCCGGTTCGAATCTCGGAGATACCCAAACACAAATTAAATATTAATTATTACAAAACAAGATGGCGGCCAAAAAAGCCCCAAAAATCGTCCAAAATCAACAATCACCCAAAAATCCAAAACCCTTAAAAAAAAGGTGGGCTTAGGTAGGTTAGAACCAAAAACACAAAAAAAGATGGCGGAAAAGGGGGTGGAGAAAGCCCCGCCCATAAGGGGAGGAATGGTGGGTAAGCCCCACCCATAAGGGGGCGTGGTCAGGCCTCTGATTGGCTACACGCTATACTGCCAGAACTCTACTTACTGAAGCCAAACTAAGTTTCATAATTAAACATTGTTGCCTACAATTCTTATATTTTATAAAAAATCTTTATGTACACATTAATTGAGCATAAGCCTTTTTTCAGTTCGTTTGGAAAATCATCCAACTAGGGCACACTTAGTTTTTTGTAAACTAGTTTACGGACTGCGGAGTGAAACTGCGGGGAGGGGGTGTTGCACAGGATTACAAACCTTAAACGAGTTAAAGAATAAAATGACGTAGACTACTTAATTTAGTCCATAAGTTTAGCCAAATGATATCTCATAGTAAGTAAATGTAACAACGATGAAATTGGAAAATAATTTTAACGTTAACCTTAATAAGGTAAAATAAACAACGTAGTTAAAACATCTTGTCATAAACGACTTAAAATAAGAGGAAGAACTTTACAAAATATTAGACATTAAATTATTTGTGTATTCACCAAAAACATAAACTAATGTTTAATTTATATACTGTACAATGTTGGGGGGGGGGGGGGGCAAGGCCCCCCCCCCCACCCCGCAAAATGGAAAACACTATAGCGTCGTCTCAACGAGCCGAGACAGTCTGATTGTATTGAATATTTCACCCACTAAAAATCATCTAATCGCAATGAAAAAAAACTGTTGGAAAGGAAATGATTTACACTTTAATTTTTGTATTTACAAATTTGTTCTAAAATGTATATTTACATATGTAATCATCGTTTTAAAATTGTAGTTTTCTAAATCAATTGATGCCGCTCAGAAAAGCAATATGAAATTACACAAATATGTCATTTCACTTAGGCTCAATATCGCTCAAAAGAAATATTTTAACAATAATATATAGATACCTTTGGATTCGTCAAGATTTGAATTTTCTAAAACTGCTTTCTAATCAGACGTCACTCTTATAGTTTCGAAACTATAAAGGTTTCTATAAACGCTTGCAATTGGACAGTTTTCAACCAATGAAACAGCACATTTTATATTCGATATATCTCTTACAATTCGATATATTTGTATAGATACCTTTGTATTTGTGACAGGTAAACACCACCTTATATAACAATGACCACTGGACCTATGTTGATAATGGTTGTGCTAAATAATAACTTGCATTCTAACAATAGTTGATGACACAGTTTATAGTTAAAGGAGGGGGGAAGCCAGCTTGAGGCTAAATGTTCAGGGCTAAATCATTCTGTTAGTAACCTTGGTCTGGAGAAGACTCCAAACCACACCATGCAGACTCGCTTGCCTTTGCCTTAGTTTAATTTAGATGTAAGTCCGGAATAGATTGGTTTACTTAAATAAACGATTTGAAGTGAATCAGTCGTTCGTCACTTTATTTGAAGAACCTTCTCACCCACGATCCATCCTGGCAACGCACGTACATCCGCCAAAGCCACAGCCCAAAAAGGGAGTCGCACCATCATCAGGGAACCGCAGGGGTGAACTAGCAGAGGGTCGCGCCACATCTAGAGTCAGAAGTAGTTCTTCAACTTCTTAACAAAGTAGACAAATTTATTTTCTCTGTAGTCTAAAAATTTTTTAAGGTAAATGAATTTTTAAAATATAATTTTACAATTTTAAAAATTTTTTTAAGTAAAATTTTTATTAAAATGGATGATTGAATTATTAAAAAGAATTCACAAAAGGAAATGATTTAAACTTTAATTTTAGTATTTACAAGTTTTTTCTAAAACGTATATACAGTAGAGTCCCGATATTTCGAGTTGAATCGGACCGAGAGTACCTCGGATTGTGAAAAACTCGAATTACAAGGAATATGTAGAGGTTAAGATAAAACTACTATTTATAGTCCTCGTATCTCCGAAAAAATTTAAGTTATTAAATATACACTATTTTGTATACAACACTGAGGTAAAAAAGTAATTTTATACACAGTACAAAATAGAAACTTACTTATTAAAGAAATCATAAATAGTTTTTTGTTTAACCTCACTGCAACGTTTACAAGATGCGGTGTCTCACCAGGGGGATACGGCAGTGCCGGGAAAGGTTTGTTTCGATGTTATTTTTGTATATTCAGTAGAACTTGGATAATTCAAACGTCTTTAATTCTAAATTACCGTTAATTCGAAGTTTCGGTTCGGTCCCTTGAACTTTATATGATATATATGTAAAACAATTATGGATAATTC
>JAGFPH010008877.1:0-19377 GCA_018207615.1 Philaenus spumarius
GCAGAAGTAGTAGGCCTAGATTCTGTAGAAGTACTAGGCCTAAGGTTAGGTTCTGGATTGGAAGCATTATTCTCACTATCAACAAACTCACTTTTACTATGAATGTGTCGTCCTGTAAACACTCTTTTACGTTTTTAAAAAATTTTTAAATTAGATTTAGGCATTTTATTAGACACAAACTATAAAATACCACACTTTTACGTTGTAAATAACACCAGTAAACAAGTAACCCTAGTAACCAATTTAGCAGATGACAACAATAGACAAAACCAGCAGACATCTGTCATCTGTGTATATCACCTGTTGCCAACAGAACAAATCGTAAATAAAACTCAGACTGAAAATAAGCCATGCTATACTATAACGAAGAAAATTAGATGCATGCGTTTGCCTAAAAATTCATAACTCAAAAAGTATTGCTCAGAAATTAATAATTTTTATATCAAATTGAACAAGAAGAATTACAGATTAAAGAAAAAAATAAAATTAAAAAAATGTATTTTTGCCGATTTTTGTGGCCTGACTCCCCTTAAATAATAAAAAATAATGGCATTTAACAATATAGTGAGACGTCTATCATATAATAAATAAAAAAAAAAAAACTTTAGATTTTGACTGAAATCCCTGAAGGATTGTAGTTTCAAAATTTGCTATAGCGCACCTCCCAATTAAATTAAATTATAAAAGACATTTATTACATATTAAACCTTAAGAAAGACAACAATATTTACACAACCTATTAAAAAAAAAAAATTTATGAGAAATGTTCACTGCAGATTTAAGTACAACTTTATGGTATAGTTCATAGCTATGTTTGAATTGATAGTTAGTAATTTGAGTGTAACTATTTTGAAAACACTAGGCACTGTCGGCAAAATTAAATAGTAAGGAGTTGCATTATTGGTCTGAAGGTAATGTTATTTTTTAATTGCAGAAGAACATTTTTAACTCTCCATCTTGCACCAGTTATACACTGCAGGTAAAACAAAAGAACATGGTTTTAGCAATTATGGTAGGTTTTAAAACCAAAAACATTGTGAACAGACTTTAGGCTTAAAGAGTTTGCCTTTATATTATTTTGATAAGTAACAAGCAAGGTTGAGAATAGTTGTTAATAGGTAATTCAAGATTTAAGATTGGTTAACCTGTTACCATTTGTCATGTTAAACTTTAACTGTTACAACATGTGCATGCTTTCAACACATGTTAAACTTTCAGAATGCACATGTTCATATGTTCATATATTTCAGACATATTATTTGAATGATAAGTTTAATAAGTTCTTATTTGTTTAATAAGTTACACAATTTGCTTTAGCCTAGACTTAGGTTTTGAATTTAGGCAAGTGTTACACTAGGTTGTACACTAATTGTACTCAAAGAATCAAAAATTGAATTAGATAAATATTTAAAAATACACTTAATTATTTGGAAATATTATTGATAATCTTGAATATAAACTTAACTTGATTGGCAATAACTTACAAGGCTACTGTTTCATAAGCAAAAATGAACACGCTAAGACATTTTGATTTGGTAATATTGCTAAGACACTATGACATACCTGGATTTTGTTGAATAGGCTTTAAATATAAAACATGTTATTTAATAACCCACTGTCGTTCAATAACTCACGACTATAACATTTAAAATTTAGTTACCGAACAGGTTAAGGTTCTGAACGACTTTACGCATGGCGTCGCTTGTCTTGAGTGACTAGACGAATTCACAAAGAAAGAAAAAATGGCTACTTCAACCTACTGCCTCAGTTGAACAGTGTCTAAAGTTGGTTAATGCGCCTGACCGCTGTAACAGCTGGTGTCTGTTGAGTAGTGCCACCTTGCGGGATAAAAGGAACTACTTACGCTAGTATAATTGGTCGGTAATACAGAATGTATTTGACGAGCGTGATAGACTGATATTGTTAAGTTGATTGTTTAACAAACTTAATTGTGGACTGTTGCCTTTATAAAATAAAATTGTGTCGTCGACATATCTCCGGTAGAACAATATTTTATCTGCATGTCTTTTATTTGGTGAAAAGATATGTGTATTTTCAAAGTGGTTCAAATAAACTTCAGCCAGTGTGCTCGACAACGGGGAACCTATTGCGATTCCTTCCTCTTGAATGTAATAATTGTTGTTGAAGTGAAAGTAATTTTGTTGGAGTGTTATGCTCAGTAAATTCATAAGTTCGCATATGGCTTTGGGGCTCAAATCTGAATATTCAGTGAGGTTCTGCTTCACTAAGTCTAACGTGAAAACAATGGGAACATTGGTGTAGAGATTAACTATGTCTAATGAGGCCATAGTGTGTTGCTTTTCAAATATAAAATCCTTGCACGAATCAACCAATTCTATACTGTTTTTTATACTGTAATCATTGATAAATTTTAGTTTACTTTTCAGAATTCTGTCTAATTTTTTGGCGATTTTGTATGACGGAGCGGTAGTGTAGTTAACTAATGGTCTTATAGGTATGTTGTGTTTATGTAATTTGGGTAGTTCACGCAGAGAGGGAGCTTTGGGGTCCATCATTTTTAAATATCTTATCTCTTTCTTAGTAAATAAAGAGTCAATGCTATTCAGACATGATTTTATGGTAGTTTGGAACTTAGCAGTAGGGTCATGTTTTATCAAGCTGATAAGGTTGTTTGCAATAAAATCGTTTACTTTACTTGTGTAGTCCTTAGATGTCATAATCACAATCGATTGTCCCTTATCGGCTCTTGTCGTTATGCAATCATTAGTTATTAATTTATTCCTAATGTTTTTGAGAACGCATTCTTCCCTTTGTCTAGTTGCGTAGCGTTTATTAATAGTGTGGAAATTAGGTGGATCTTTATCGAAGATTGAGTTAATTTTATAGTTAATGATATGTCTCGTAACAGTTCTAACTTGGTCGAAATTAGGTGGATCTTTATCGAAGATTGAGTTAATTTTATTGTTAATGATATGTCTCGTAACAGTTCTAACTTGATCGTTGTCTATTATATTTATTGAAGATTCGGCATTTAAAATTTCAGAAGTTCGGCCCCTTTTCCACGCTTTCTGGGAAAAGTTGTGTTTTAATTCCTTGTTTAGGATTTGCGTTTCGTCTTTGTCAAATTGTATGTTGGTAAAATTGACAACACATTTGTAAAAAGTGTGGCTGAAATTTCGTATAGCGTCGTGCTCCGAATGAACCTGCTTTAATAGATGATTGATCATATTATCTTGAATTTTCTTTTTCACTGATGCTTTATATTTAGTTACTCTATAAATCTATGGTTTGAAAAATATTATCCCTTAGTGACGGATGGATGTTAGTGGCTAATTCGAGGTGTTTACAGAATAGGATGGAATTTAAATGAACCTTTTTTCTGTATAAGCATTTTATTTCATTTTTTATCCATTGGATTTGAGCGGATGATTTGGTTTTTATGGCTGCCTGTGACTTATTTTTTATGTTAACATGTACGTATTTGGGTACGATGTGCAGTTTCAAACATGTCTTGTTGAACTTTATGTTGAGATTGCAGTTAAGTAGCTTTTCTTTCGTTTGTTTATACTCGTAGGCGATTTTAGCTTGACTAGCTTGTAATTTATACATTATAGCGTATGTAAGTATTTGTAGTGTAAGTGAAAGTACTGAGTCGAAGAAGTTGTACATAGTCTTGAGTGAAGAGTATCAATTGGTTTTGGTTATTTTGAGAGAAACATATTTTTAATGCGATCAATATTTGTTCAATTGTAGATTCGTAGCTTAACATAATAGTTGATTTCGCTATTGTTTTTAAAAAAACATTTGTTCAGTGATTAACTGTTGGTTTACAGTGTATTATACTTCTCTCCGCTTTTTTTTCTTTTTTTTGTTAATATTTAATCAAATCTCATATATTCTTAAAGCATAGCTTTACAAATTTGTTTATTTCAATTACAATTTTTGTTAAAAAGCTTTTTTTTAGGATTTCATTTATTTTTTTGGTAGGTTCGTTGTAAATAAAATAAGTTGTATAGTTCCAAAACCTGCCTACTCCACTTTCAATGATTTTTCAGGAGAGAGGAAAAACTGTAGCTATATGATGCCATTGTAATAATTAAATATATATTTTTTTATATTTATTATTTTTATTTTTACTGCAACTAGTTCTTAGAACTAACAATCAGCTTAATTCTAACAACATAACAGGTAATTCTAACAACATAACATGCAATTTTTCAGTCCAGGTTAACCCATCGGCGCTCCTAGTAGGTTGATCTATGATGTCAGCTCAAAAGGCTTAGTCCTCTTGAGTCTTCTGTGAAGTTCATCGTTATTGAGAAGCTTACACGCCTCCTCATTAATGTGAATTTTTAGCCGTCTTTCATGACTTTAAGCACATTTTTTAATTTCTTCAGCAACAGTGGTCACTTTTAAATCCCTATGTAGATCGCAATTACAAATGGTGCATTAGCTATCATTCTCAAAGTTCTATTTTGGAATCTCTGAATAATTTGCCTATTAGCATTTCTAGCACATCCCCATAGCTGTATGCCATAAGTCCATATGGGTTTCAGCACTTGTTTATATAGCTTTAGTTTGTTGTTCAGGGATAACGTGGACTTTCTGCCCAACAGCCAATACATCTTTCTCAACCTGATGTTCAGTTCATTGTATTTCTTTTTAACATGCTCTTTCCACCGAAGCCTGGCATCCAGAGTCATGCCCAGGTATTTTGCTGAGTTAGAGTGTGGAATCACAGTACCATTGGCGATAATATGAATGTGATTATGTATCTTTTTATTTGTATAAGTAACGTGGTCTGACTTAGATTCATTAAGTTTTATGCACCATGTTTGGGCCCAACTGTTTATATAATCTATTTCTTCTTGCAGTTTTCCAGTTGACTGCTCAATTGTATCGCCTACAGATAGCAAAGCAGTGTCATCAGCAAATGTAGCAATATAAGTATCTGGGAGTCTTGGCGTAGGAATAGCTCTGGTATACAGAAGATACAGTAATGGTCCCAAAACACTACCTTGCGGAACACCTGCCTTAATCTCTTTTAAATTGGAGTAAGCTTCTTCTTGCTTTACCCTAAAAAACCTATGAGATAGATATGATTTTAATAACATACTGTGGCCTTGTGGAAGCAGGTTTTGAAGTTTTTTTGATCAGTCCAGCATGCCACACTTTATCGAATGCCTTCTCGACGTCGAGGAACACCACTGAGCAAATTCTTCCATTTTCAAATGATTTCTCTATGCCATTGGTGATCCTGTGGATTTGATCAATGGTAGAATGCTGATTCCTAAAACCAAACTGGTGGGATGGGATTAAGTTACTGCGATGGATAATGGTGCTTAATCTTTTGAGAAGCAGTTTTTCAAATAATTTGGCCATTATAGGTAACAATGATATAGGCCTATAAGAAGTTACTTCTTAAGGTTCTTTACCAGGCTTTGGTATCATTATAATTTCAGCAACCTTCCATAGGCTTGGAAAATGTTTCAGTCGAATCATAGAGTTAAACACATTCGTCAACTTGATCATAGCCCTAATGGGCAGTTGTTTTAGAAGTTCTCCAGTAACAAGGTCATAGCCAGGCGCTTTCTTCATCTTAATTTTGTTAATTGCATCTCTCACTTCCTTAGTGGTGACAAACGGAATAGCCGAGTCAGTTTGTATGACATTTACACAATCCAGATCACAACTTTGGTTCTCATTTGACTGGAATATACTTACAAGATAATTTGCAAACGTCTCAGCTTTTTCTTGATTGCTCCTAGCATACTGGCCATTTGCCTTTTTAGTAGAAGGAATATGAGATATTGATTTTCTCAAACATTTTGTCGCTTGCCAGAGCGAGTATTCAGTACTTTTATCATCCGTCAATTCAGATAAAAAAGTATTAACAGATTCGTTCTTTATCACTCTAATTTCATTTCTCAAATGCTGTGTAATCCTGTTGAGAGCTGTTTTATCTTGCGGAGCTCTTGTTTGATGCCATCTTCTGCGCAGTTTTCTTCTAACAGCAAGAAGTTCTTTTATTTCTTTAGGATAATTCATCCCTGCAGTTTTCCTCCGTATTTCAGGTGTACTACTCCATGCAGCATTTTGAACCTTACTCTCTTCTACCAGTGTTCAGTAAGGTTTTTGAAAAGCTTTTTTTAATACAGCTGCTGAATTATCTAGAGGGGTTTAATGTCCTTTGTGGTTCTCAGTTTGGATTTCGAAGAGGTAAATCAACAATAGACGCTACAGTTGATCTTTTAGACTTTGTATTGGAAAGTTTAGAAAAGAAAAGAAATGTCATGAGTATTTTTCTGGACCTCTCCAAAGCCTTTGATTGTGTGGATCATAAATTATTATTGGACAAGTGTGAAGCAATTGGTATTAGAGGAGTACCGATTATGTGGCTAAAATCATTTCTTTATAATAGAAAACAACGAGTAAATGTTGCAGGGAGGCTGTCAAAACTAACACAGCTGAGATATGGGGTCCCCCAAGGATCAGTTCTCGGACCGGTGCTCTTTTTAATCTATATCAATGACTTATCATCAGCAGTGCATGCAGACAGCATAGTTCAATTTGCTGATGATACAACTTTGAGTTTCCAAGCAGAGTCAATTCAAAATTTAGAGCATAAGGCTTTTCTACAAGTCAATGCGGCCAGCCAATACTTTGCCAAAAATAATTTGACAATAAATTCTAATAAGACAAAGTACATGTTTTTTAATTTGAAACATAGTCCTTGATAATTTGTATTGATAATAAGTTGACTTGGGTTGATCACATTGCACATATTTGCGCAAAAATTAGTAAAGGAATATTTATACTTAGAAATTTGAAATTATACTGCAATCCTACTATTTTATTAACGGCTTACTATGGTCTTTTATATCCATATCTGAACTGTGGAATTCTTCTCTGGGGAGATTCATCAGTTCGGAATATGCAAAGGGTTTTTGTCTTGCAGAAAAAAGCTATACGGCTTAAGGCAGGTCTTAAAAAAGCTGAGTCATGTAGGGTTGCTTTTAAAGATCTTGGAGTTCTTACACTTCCGAGTATATATATATATTTGAGGTGATACTCTACTTTAAATTTAAATGTGATCATATCCAAAATAAAGATATACACAGTTATAGTACCAGACAAGCTAATAATTATCGTGCTAGACAGCACAGACTAAATCTATACAGCAAACTTCCTGCACAAGCTGGTGCTAGACTGATAAATAAGCTCCCACAGAGCATTAAGGATTTGCAGCATTTTTTACCCTTTAAAAACAGCCTTAGACAGCTACTTTTGTCTAGATCTTTCTACTCTGTGGAGGAGTTCAGCAACAGAATGTAGCCGGCATTGAAATCATTGGATGTGTTCTCCAATTTTAAATTAAATGTTAGTTGTAGTTTATATGATTGTTTTAAATTATTTCTTATATGTTTTTAATTGTTCAAAACGAGATTGGTATAAAATTGTTACATGTTGTAGTATTTAAATCAACTATTCTATTTAAATTATGAATACTATATTTTTAGTTTAATTTTAAATTTTATTGCTTGTTCCCCGCTTTAATAGTTACGATTTCTTGTCTTTGTGTAATTGTGTTTTAAATTATTTGTTAACTTATATGTTTTTAATTGTTCGGGTGTATAAAATTTTTTTGGTATAAAATTGTTATATGTTGTAGTATTTATACTAATTATTCTATTTGAATTATGAATATATATTTTGTCAATTATTGTAATATTTAAAAATGTTAATTTATATTGGACGTAGCCTATGCAAAAAAATGTCTTTTGGCTTTAATAAAAATGAAATGAAATGAAATGAATATCTCTAGTTAATTTCTCCACTTCCTCTTCAAGCTGATCAATGGTCTTTAATGGAACAGATAAATTGATATTGGCTTCTAGAATATTTTTGAAGTGATTCAAATCTGTGTATTTGTTAACTAAGGTTGGGTTATTTTCTTTTATAATTACTTGATCACTTACTGTCAAGTAGATAGGCGAATGGTCTGAACTAAGATGTAGTCCTCCTTCAACTTTAATAAAATGTTTTGAAATATTTCTAATTATAAAAAAATCTATAAGATCTGGTACTTTTTTAGGATCTGTTGGCCAGTAGGTTGGTCTGCCAGTAGATATAAAGTCGCAGTTGCACTTTTGTGCCGCTTCATAGAGTGCACGCCCTTTTGTTGTAATCAGTCTTGACCCCCAATGGGTGTGTTTTTAAGCATAAAAATCACCTCCAATAATGAATGCGTGTCTTTGTTGAGTCAGTAGTTCAACAAACTGATCAGCTTCAATAGCATATCTTGGAGGGCAATAAATGGATGTCAAAGACAAAAGCTGATTAGTCATTGCTACTGTGATTGTAGTTGCTTGGCTTTCATAAGACGAATACTTAGCTTCTTCATAGTGTTTAATACAACTCCTAATTATAACTGCACTACCTCCCCGAGCACTATTATCTGGATGAATAGTATGATATACATTATAGTCTTTAATTTTAACGAAATAATGTTTTGTAAAATGTGTTTCTGATACTAAACAAACATCTATTTTTCCGTATTTAGGACAATACTTAGTTCATGAAGGTGATTTAACAAGCCATTGGCATTCCATTCCATAATTTTAAGGTTGCCAGTCATCATTTGTCATCATATAACTTTCTAATCTCGTTAGCCGAGAATTTAACTGTTGATTAATATTTGTAATATCATTGATTTCAGATAAAATTTGAGTTAAAATATCATCACTTTTTTTAGAAACAGGTCTGATGTCATGCTGCTCTGATTTATCTAGGGCAGCTTCTCTGTATGTGGTAGGCCGCTTGATCTTCTCCACATTATCCTTATGCTTGCCCGGATTATATACCGTGTTAGTGCGGTGTATTGGAGTTTCAATTCTTGATATTTTAGGTTTCCATTTGTTCTCTCTTAAATTCTGCAATGCTTTGACAACCCGACATCCTCTGTAATTAGCCGGGTGTTCCTCACCACAGTGAATGCATTTTGGTTTGTCTGCTGCAACTTTCTTACATTCTGTTGTTAGATGATGTCCTGCACATTTAACACACCTTGGCTCATTTCCACAAAATTTACTTGTATGCCCATATGCTTGACACTGTTTACATTGTGGAATTAACTTCGATCTTCTAAGTGGTTCGATTGTCACTTTCGACCCCATGATCCTGTCAGTAGCATAAACTTTGTTGATGTCAGTTCCAGAATTAAAGTTTACTTCAAACATGTCCAACGGTTCCTTGGTTTTCCATTTGAGCTTGTTCACTGCACTTGTTGCTTCTAAGCCTTTACCATTAAGATAAGAGACTATATCTTCTGGATCACACGAGTGATGCAGATTTTTAATCATAACTCTCACAGGCCTATTCTGCTTGTCCTCATAAGTATGCCATGCAAATTTGTGTTCTGATAGCATTTTAGTGACTCTTCTGTAGCTATCACTATCAGTGAGATTCATTTTAAAAATGCCTTTATTAATAAGTTTTACAGTAAAATCAGTTTCTACTACAGAAGAGACCAGGCTATGAAAAGCTGAGTATTCCTTTATGCCACTGACAACAATAGGGGGTGGCCTATGTGGTTTGAGATTACGATCAGTAGCGCTGTGAGAGGTAATAGAGCTATGCTCAGGCAGCTCTTTCCGAGGTGGTGTTTTTGATATCTCACTGACCTTGTGTTTTTTACTCTTTCTTTGTCTTACACGGATCCACTCAGTTTCTCTTGCCAGATCATCCTCATCTGTTTCATAAAGTCACATTATCACATTTAACATTATTTTGTTGCAATGACACAATTAATTCCTTCAACTCTTTTATCTCATTTTGTGCAGCTTTAAGTTGGACTTGCAAATATTCAATCTTTGCAAGTGATTCCTTGTCCTGTTCCTTAATATCATCCAGTTTATCAGAACTCTCTTTAGAGACATTTGTTTCCCTTTTTTCATTTAATGGTTGAATATTTTCTGATGGCGGAGATCTTGAAAGAACAGTGCTTTTCTTAAAAGGATTTTTCTCTTTATTTTCATTTGTGTTTTTGTTTTTATCCGTGATTACTATTTCCTTAGTGTTAGTGTTAGTATTATTATGTATAATTATGCTGATAATTAAATATGTTTTATACCATTGAAATCGTTATGAATCATAAAACGAACATAATCTCAATTATACTTACTTTTATGAGTATGTTAATTAATATTTAAAGTTTAATTATGGAGAAGGCAGCTTTTGGAATTGTACATGGCACAAGGCTTTGGAACAAACAATACTGGATAAGGAAGGTATTGGAACAAAAATGTTAAATATACAGAAATCATATTTTGAACTGACATAGGGAAAGACACCAATTTGTAGGTTTAGCATTATTCATTTTACCCATACCAACTGAATGGATCTCGCTCACGATTTTGTTCTTCTTGGTAACAGGTCTTTTTTTGTTAACATCACTAGTATAAAGACCTCTCCTCTTACTAAAGTATTTTTTGTTCTTGTTTTGTTTCTGCTATGAATCTCTTTGATGCATTAAATTGGAAATGCCTTTACCCTGGTGACTTAAGGACTTCAGAGGTAGCGCCCTATCCTGATCACAGTAGCGTGTTGACTGCAAATATCTCTATGCTCCTGTGGTGAAATAAATATGTCCTTTTTGTTTAGTTTCTTAGAGTCTTCACCGAAATGATTTTTCAATAGACAATCAACAACTTTGAGTTTGGCAGGTTTAGCATTATTCATTTTACCCATACCAACTGAATGGATCTCGCTAACAATTTTGTTCTTCTTGGTAACAGGTCTTTTTTTTGTTAACATCACTAGTGTATAGACCTCTCCTCTTACTAAAGTATTTTTTGTTTTCGTTTTGTTTCTTCTATGAATCTCTTTAATGCATTAAATTGGAAATGCCTTTACCATGGTGACTTAAGGACTTCAGAGGTAGCGCTCTATCCTGAACACAGCAGCGTGTTGACTGCAAATATTTCTATACTCCTGTGGTGAAATAATTATGTCCTTTTTGTTTAGTTTCTTAGAGTCTTCACCGAAATGATTTTTCAATAGACTGTCAACGTCTTTGAGTTTTGCAGGTTTAGCATTATTCATTTTACCCATACCAACTGAATGGATCTCGCTTACAAGTTTGTTCTTCTTGGTAACAGGTCTTTTTTTTTGTTACTATCACTAGTATAAAGACCTCTCCTCTTACTAAAGTATATTTTGTTCTCATTTTGATTCTGCTATGAATCTCTTTGATGCATTAAATTGGAAATGCCTTTACCCTGGTGACTGAAGGACTTAACCCTTACGCACATACGTGGGACAAAATCAGGGCTGTACATAGGTGGGGTGCTGGTGGCACCCGATAGTATAAAATAGGTTTGATTTAGTTATTGTCATCTAATGTCGTCATAGTTTATTAGTTGTAATCCTTAAAAGGTATATGATCTAATTAAGTTGGTAGAATACAAAAAAAAAAAAACACAATTATTTAAAAGTTATATTGAAATATTAAAAAATGCTGAACATAATCATACAATTTTGATTAAAAAACAAACAAAATTTAAAATAAAATATTTTCCGTAGTTTATACATTATAGAAAATGAAAAGTCTAAATACATATGCATTGTCCAATATTAATAAATTGAATTTTTACTCAATTTAGCATGTGTTAGAGGTTAAATCTAGTCGTCTTCGGTTGAGGATTCTTGATCGCTGTCTTTTTTTTCCAAGCATGGTTTACAGATAGATGTTTTTCATGTGATTTAAACACATAAATTGTTTACAAGCACTGCACGAAAATTTTGTTTTTTTGTCTGACTTCCTGGGGCATATGGTACATCTTCCTGAAGTACGGGAAGTACTGGCAGGGCTTGACTGAATTTCTTCAACTTTTGCTGCTCTTGATCTTATTGCCTTTGGAAGATTCTTCTGCATTGCTCTCCGTCTTAGATGAGGATTTATCAAGGAATTAGCAAGCTCTCGAAGAAAATTTAGCCTGTTAAGTTTACTTTCAAGGTTGTTTGCTGCATATATGACAAAGGAGTTTATTCCAGCAATGTCAATCAACCTAAATAACACTACCAATGGCCAGCGATTACACTTACGTGCTACAGTGTATGTTGCACACAATTTGTCAACCGTATCTACTGCTGTTTTAGTTACGTTATAAAACGTGATGATTTCAGGTTTAGTGTCATCTTCAGTCGATGGGTCAATACTGCAGGATTCAGGGTGCATACTTGATATCAGCAATACATTTTTCCTTTTTTTTTTTGGAACGTATGACAACAGTGTCATATTTTCTCTGTAAGCAAAAATAGTGCTTTTTTCAGAACTTCCAGATACATTTTTAAGTTCCATTGGAATTTCAGTTTTATTTTTCCGGACTGTACCCACAAAGCTAATTTTTTTCTTTAGGAGCTCCTCAACTAATGGTATTGAACTATACCAATTGTCAGTTGTAATATTTCTTCCACTGTTAGAAATGGGCTCAATAAGTCTTAAAACAACGTCTTTTGCAGAATTAGAAAGTTTGTAGGGGCCTTCTGGTTGTTTACCTGCGTAAAGCTCCATATTTAGTGTATACCATGTTCTGGCAACACAGAGCGTTTGTATTTTCAAACCATATCTTGCAGGTTTACTTGGTATATATTGTTTGAATGCACACTTTCCCCTGAAAGGAGCCAATTGCTCATCAATTGTACAATATTCCGCCACATAATAAGATTTTTGACAATTGGTTATGAATTTTGTAAAGAAATGCCTCACCGGAGCTAACTTGTCCTGTAATTTTCTCTCAATACGATCATTTATATTATCAAATCTCAAACAGCGTAAAATGAATAAAAATCTGTTTAGAGATATTGCAGCTGGAAAAATTTAAATATATGTCCAAAGATCCTGCAAGTTTTGTTTACCACCACGGAACGAATCTGCTAACAAGAGGACACCTAATGTCGCCTCCATTTCCCTTTCATCAATTAGCCTTCAATAACTATGGTTTTTATAATTATGCTGAACTTTTGTTATATAAATGTTAGTAAAGTTTGTAAACTGTTTGATTATATCATCATCAATTCAAATGTTGAAACATTCAATAGGTGTTTTAGCTTCCCTAGCATAGCGTTTAGTGCCTGGTCGATGGGTTAGAATATTTTGGTTCCTTGTGCGTACATTCCTTTGTTTAGGAAATTTACGCCATTTAGTCTTATTATCTTTGCCTAACATGTACTCACGATCTCCATTGTTATCAACTGAAAGCTGATCCGCATCATCATCACTGTTTGATTGTTCAGTTTCGGTATCCTGCACTGGTTCATCTTGTTGTTCATCAATTTCACCATCTGATGAATCAGCAATACCTTCACTTACATAATCGTCTCCTTCACTAGGTTCCATTAGCAAATTGTAAATGCGTTGTTGTTCTTTTTCCATTGTTATTTGAATAAAAAATCACTATTAATGATAAAAGTTACAAAACAGTTCAATTATATTCACTGTTTACAACACTTTTCAAACAAAACACAAATTATATTAGGTTTATAAAAAATGACACAATAACATATGTGGGGTGTTGAGAGCACCCGAGAGTACAAAAACAACTCCACTAACAATAAACTGGTTCCTTAAATGCTGGAATCTGACTGAACACAAAGAAGAACACTGTGTGGAAAGGTACTGAGCGGCTTCACGGTGCTGCCAACCATTAAACCAAAATTTCCCTCATTTTACACTACTGGGGTGTTGTGAGCACCCCGCCTATGTGCATAAGGGTTAAGAGGTAGCGCCTTATCCTGAACACAGTAGAGTGTTGACTGCAAATATCTCTATACTCCTGTGGTGAAATAATTATGTCCTTTTTGGGGGATTTCTTTTTCAAAATGAGCAAAATCTCTACCTGAAGGCATGATCGAATGACCTGTTATAGGAAATATTAGTGCAACTCTATAGACATTTGTCGGTGCATGATTAGCCATTTGGAACGTTGCGATAGTCATACTGTTCTAATTTTGCCCTCCACATCCATCTACAAAAAGACAAACTTTATTAATACCAGTACTTAATGGTACTCTGGTATTGTGGGCATGGAAAACATAGCTTGCAATTTTGTTGGAGCCTTTAGAATGCTCATGTTGTTACCAAGTGTAGGAAAACACATTTTTTTTACCAAGTTTGTCTTTTGAGAACTTTCTAAAGCAGTAAAATTATAAATACAAAGTTTGCGAGAGTAATATGATTTCTGATCAGGTACCTTGGGTAAAACCTGGTTTTTCTTACACTCAAACGAGAGGATCAAAGTGTCTTCAGATGTATTTTTCCTAGCAATACTTTTTCCAATTTTCAACATCTCTCACTTTCTTTCTTGGCCACACACAAAGCTATTATTACTTTCCTTTGCAATTGCAACGAATTACTATTAGAGTAGTTTGTAAAATGATAACAACAAATCAGTACAACCACAGCACAGAGGAAGTACAGTAAAGCATGAAAAATTACTGTTTTCTAACAATGAACCAACAAATGTTTAATACAGGTAGGCTGGTAAACCTCCTAAAACCAAATTTTTGCTAAATAATAATTTAAGTTAAAGAGGTACTATAATACAAAAATATTATATAATCGTTTCTAATCACTGCAAAACCAGCTAGGTGGATAAGGCACCATTAGGAACAAACTGTCAAATGATATAATGGAAGACAACAAAAGTAGACTGCTTTTGGAACGGAATGGAGAAGGCACTTTTTGGAACAATTTTGTTGTGGACAAGACAGCTTCTGGAATAAACCCTGATTTTCAAAGTACAGAACTTTTTAAATTGGAAAAGATTTTTTCTGGAACTAATGGTTTTAAAAGACGCAGATTACACTTTTTAATAACATGGCGTCAATAACTAAATTTCTGATTTTTGTGAATAAAGCAGGTTTTGGAACTATACGAGTGTCGCAGTTTCCTTGATTATATCAATTTATTATTTTGATAATATATTCATTATAATATTGATTATTCATTATAATTATTGATAATATATAATATATATATTTATATATATTGATAATTATATTCTCTCTAAAATAAACATAATTGCATTTGTTGAATTTTTGGCCAATTCTTTTTAACAATAGTATTATCTTGAATAGATAGCCAATTATTCTTATTTGATCTAACCATGCACGTGTAATAACCGTCTTTAATTGAGATTCCATGGCGAAATATACAACTTACAACTTGATATAATTTTTTGTTAATCTTAATTTTTAATAAAGTTGGAGCCTTAATCGGGTGCTTAGAAAATCTGTCTGTTTGGTTCTTAATTGTTGTATTTCTATATTTAAAAGTTATAATAACTAATTCTTTACAATGAACAATCTTTTTCTGAATGATTTTTTGATTATAATTACATTTGTCACATGATTTATTTACATCAATGGAAATATTAGGATAATTCACATCAAATAGCTCTTGTAATGATAAACTTTTTTTCCACCCCATGATACATCAAGAACTAGGAAAATATTTTTCATAGATTTAGTAATCCTACCATCACAGTTTCTACATCTCTCCAATTCAGTCATTTCGTTTTGTACAATGGTCGATATTTTAAATTTTCTAATCACATCACTCAAAAAGTCTAAAACATTATTTTCCTGTTTATTATCCTTATACTCGTAACCAACAAATGTTCTTAATACCAACGAATTTCAAAGTTTTTTTGCCGAGTACTCTTCAAACAATTTGTTCATGATACTCTGATCCTCCGTTTTCTTCTTTGCTTCCAATATTCTCTTAATTGTGTTACAATTGAATAGTATTTGAATAGTAACATTTGCAAAGGAATGACATTTTCCTTCGTTTGCTAGAGGATTGATAGTAAAATTTTCGATTTCCGTGGTTTGATTATCGATTATTTAATTTCTAACAGACCAGATCCTATCTAATTTCTTCGGAACTCTTTTCTCATTGATACTGTACATTTCGAGGTCCGATCTAAATAATCGCCGCAAATGATTACATTCTAGTAAAGCTTTGCCATCAGCTTTGACTGAATTAGGGACAAAATTAATGAGATGTAAACCCTTAAGACTTGTAACTCTCGACAATTGCACATAAATTTGAGCTACAGTAAAAATCGCATTCCCTGCATCTACAACTGCATTCTCTAAGCTTAGACCCTGACTTTTATGCACGGTTATAGCATAGCTTAGGATCAAGGGAAATTGTTCCTGATATATGTGAACATTTGGCATAATTTCGAAATTAACTGTTGATCGTTCAATAGGATATCGTTTACCGGAAGATAATTCAACAATCACAGTATTAATGTTATTAGCTGTTTCTGTGGTGATAGCCATAACTTTACAGATCGTACCATTTACAAGGCCTAAACTAGCATCAATATTCCGGCGTATCATCACCTTTGCACCTAGTTTTATTGTTATAATTCTAGGACGTCCAGCAGTTCACGAAATGTCATCATCAAAATCAAGCAACTTTTTTTTGGCTTTACTTCTTAAATAATGTATAGGAGAATTTATTTTGTCAATAGCTACCAATTCAATATCTTCAGCGCTCAAATACTGAAGCATAACAGTGTTCAAAGTATCACACATTTGATTTGTGGGTAATAAGCACACAGTATCCGATGGAAGTTTTTGCAAGTAATCATGTAATTATTTTAATCTACCATTACAAGTGGATGAATTGAAAGACAATTTTCTTGATTCTAAAATTTTTGTATCTTCACTGGTCAATACACCAACCCTCACTCTTGCTAGAATATCTCTTTCCAGAGCCAGCTTCACCAGTAACAAAGAGTCTACAAATTTTTGAGTTATTATTAATGGCATCCATAACATTATTATAAACTCTCCTCTGACCACTATTCATTGATTCAATGGCTGCTAAACCATCAAATTCTACCCGTTTATCTAGCACACCCGGAAAATCATTCATTGTATTTTCAACTTCTTTGGGTATACAGTCTAAATCGTCTTCATTATATTCATTCAACAAGCCTTGTTTGATTTGGTCCTCATGTTTCAAATTTTCATTCTCTATGAGTTCATGCATTTCATTGAGGGCTTGAGCTCGTCCAAGTAATTTTTCATGGTATTCCATAGCCTTTGGTAATTCAGATGATATTAAATGGAAAGCTGTTGCATAGTTTTCATGCATACCCTTTAATTGATCTGTGTCCCTCCATGGCTTAAATAATAGCAGTAAGGCATAATAATAATTTTCTGGTTGAGCCTCCACTTTGAATTTGTAATGACTTATCAAATATGCTTTTGCTCTTTTTTTTCGTAAATTTTCCAACATTCAAAGAATAGTACTCAGCCTTATCGCTTTTCGGCTCGGTGTAAACTAAGTCATATCAGCTTGCGAATTCATATAAACTCATTGTTTCTAAATTTTCAGGGCGTATGGGGTAGTAATCATCGACAAAAGAGGGATAAAAAATATCTGGTGATTGCTTATCCATTATGTCAATTTCATTCTTTGGCTTCAATCTTCTATTTCTAATCATAAATACATTAACATATCTTATTATTGTATTCGAATTATGTCCACATAATTGATGTCCTAACAAAGTATCAGCTGCTTCTAATGCTCCACATTCTCTATGACTCAACAGACGCATGCTCAAGTTCCAGAGATTGCGTTCTTAGAGATTTTGTTGATCTTATTTGCTCTAGAGTATTTTCATAGTTGCTTTTTTCTGATTTGGTAATGTATTTGAGAATATACAAGACCAATGCTGTTGAGTGGTCAAGACCAACATACAAGACCATACCAATGCATACAAGACCAACGTATGAAAAATCCATATTCCCAGGCCATATATATAAAAGTACGGGATTGTAGTCATTAATATCTCGCTCTTCTTTGGTGCGCGGCAAATCATATAATCTGCTCTTGGATTTTAATTTTCGTCTACCAATTACTGATTCTTGTACATTTCTTAATATTAACGTATCAGTTTCTGGCCTCGGGAAACTGAATCTACATACTGTAATTTTTTTTACCACTATCTTTCATACGTAAACAATAACTATTATGCTTATGACGTTGAAAATTGGTAACGCGTTCATGCAAGCAATGTGGGTGAAATATCTTTGTTTGGAATTCTACATGATGCATATTTTAAAATAAACTCTGCTATTTCAGATTCCGACGATTTCCCAATCAAAGGTCCTCCTTCAATCCAGAATAAAGAATGTAAGTGAACCATGCCTCGTTTTTGGTATTCCATTCTCCAAAAGTAATGTTTAACTTTTCCAATAGGATTATCCTCTGATAATATAAATTCAAGAACTGCCTTGAAATAGTTATTCATGAAACGTTGAGTAGATATTGGGTCTAGAGCAACAAGCATGGCCGTAGTCATTTTTTCTGTATTAATATCACTATTAACTTCACGAAGATATTGATCTAAAGCCGTCATTGTCCATTCACTTGGACTGAACGTTATAAACCAATGAGGAGGACCATGATAGAAAATTTATGTTTGCAAGTTATTGTAATATTTTTTCCAATATTGATCAGTATTACGCAATTTTGAAAAAATATTATTAGCATGAACGTCGAAATCATTACCGTTCATTTTTTCCAAGAGTTTCTGAACTGTGAGTTTTTCCTTTGGATTTACAATATTTAAAATCTGATATATCCCTTGGTTCAATTGTCTAATATTAGAGTTGTGCATGAGAAAAAATAAATACTGAATATTTCGGCGATATCGTGGATACTTAGCCACCATCCTAGATTTTATGAAATCACAATCACGAAGCTTAGTTTTACGTGTTTCATGTTCACCATTAATACCAAAAGGATAAAGATCAGGGAAACACAAGATATCTAAATTTTTTTCAAAAATATTCAAAGGATTATCATGAACTTTAACCATTTGATATAAGTCTGTGGCAGACTTATAAATTTTTTTATTGTGAATTGGATATACGGCATACTGTTGGTAGAAATTATCAGTTTGTGACATTAATGTTAACCCATTTAATTTCAAATTTTATTTTTCTTTAATGTAGCATTAGTGGTGTTGTAATTGTGGCTAATAACAAGTAAAAAATATGTTTTTAAATTTATTTTACTTTGTTATGCAGTCCATTTTCTCAAACTCCACATTTAAATTGAATATAATAATTGATTTTAATAATTGTCTGCCTTTTACATTTATTCCGATTAATACTGAAATTGACTTTAAATTTGTCTGCCCTCTTAGTCTATTTCCTTTACGTTAAAAATGCTTCTAATTATTAAGCTCTCTTTCTAAAAACATTTGCAATGTAAATTAAATTAAATTCAAAAATAAAAATGCTCTCTCGAATTAAAATTGACTTATGGTCCTATTCTATATTATTATTGTACTTTGGGAAGCTGGA
>JAGFPH010008877.1:24627-37429 GCA_018207615.1 Philaenus spumarius
ATATAACAATCTTATGGATTGTAATTTGTGATGTGGCACGTCATCTGACCAACATCTAAATTGAGAAGGTTTTATATGGACCCTACAACCTGAAATCACCAGTGCACACTCTCTTGAATGTACACTGACTACTTGGCCATTTTTTTAGGGACGCCCTACCTTAAAATCACCAGATATGACTCAATATTGCCGTCTCTATGACCCACAACGAAGACGTATCAAACCATACCTGGCTACACTACTACCGAAGCAGATTTTCATAATTCATGTTATTCAACATTTCAATTTAAATTACATACTTATTAATAATGTATAACCCTACTAACGTTACCAGTATTTACTAATCTAACACCTAGTAATAAATTACGTCGGAGCAGAAGTTTGGTTTGTAACGCAGTACCTCCTCAACTCTATCACATTATAAGTACCTATCTCCTTACCACTACTTAATTATCTTCTTACAGTTACTATAAAATTAAGTTTCATTCAACTATCTACTTTATTGAATACCCTTCTGGTATTCCTCTTTCATGTTTCCTTTTGATAACTCGCAGGACACTTGTGATCTGGAAATGACTTGTCTTTGGATATGTGCCAGTTGGTATCTGTGCCTACTCAGTTCAACCAACACCACCTATAATACAAGGCCTCAGCGCTTAGGCGTGACGTCACCAAAGGAAGGCTCACGCAATGAATGCAGCTGTATAGAAATCGTTCGCTTTATTGACAAGGTTCAACTGTAATTTTGTAGTCACAAATCATTTTCACCCTTAAATTATGTCTTTATAATAATATTATATTTATTTATATTATATTAAAAGAATATTAATATGTATAAAGATTTAATCTTGAAATATGAAATGTAAAAAATACGTTTTGCATTTTTTGTTGTACACAATATCGGTACGCTATTTGCTTTTTCTGGAAAATATACTAGCATTATAATTTAAATTAGTAGCTTTCAAATTGCATGCTATTATATTTTTTTAGAAAAAAACAAAATAAAATACAATAGTAGAACTAACATAGCCTACCTGTAGTTATTAGCCTACAGCTTCAGGGTACTAAGCTTTCTATTATTATGTCCTTTGCCAGTCTTGTCATTAAATTTCCCACTGTAATTTTTTACTAGTGTATATGATGTACAGTTTATAATAATTGTTGCAATATCTTGCACACTGTGTAGTTCACATCCACTAAAATAATTTAAATCATCTTTTGTGGTCATGTATTTTAGCACTAATTTCGAAACAAACTTCTTTTTATTGTGTATATTTAAAAAGTCTTCTTCATAATTTTCCAGCAATTTACTAAAAAGGATATAATGATGTAAAATTAATTGCACTACATTGTCTTTTGGATACAGCAACCTTCCGTGATTCAAATTTCTAACAAGTCTGTAATTATCTTCAACAACCATTTCCTCAGGTAAAACTAACTTTTCTTTACAAATTTCACATTTTAATTTTTTTAAAACAACATAGCAACAGTAACCTCCTAAATAAGTAATTACAGGTAATTCATGATTAAATTTTTCAAAATCTGCTGTATCAATAATAATATTTAAATTATCAAAATTGTGTTCTTCTTCCTGTTGTAGGCCTAGGGCAGAAATTTCGTTATTTTCAAAAAATTCCTTGATTTATATAGTTCCAAAAGTGTGTGAATTTAGAGTTAGCAAAGATTGAATTCGAAGCCGTTTTTCTGATTCATATAATTGACGAATAGAAATATTATACTGACCACCAGCTAATTGTCGGTATTGTCCAAATCTATGTTCGAGTGAATCAGTTTGTAATTTACCAAGTAATATATAATTCATTTTGAATTCTTCAAAACAATATTTAATTATTTCCAGCATTCCATATATTGTGTGACTCAATGCAGTGTGGGTTTGTGGTGTAAGTTTGTGAGAAAATTGTCCAAATTTCCACATATCTAGCCAATTTAACATTTTTTTAAAAACTTTATTTTAGGATCATACATTAAATTTGTTGCTATTACAGGTTCTTGATATACATTGTTTAAGCGTTTTCTTTTAAGAGGTGTTTTTACATAAACAATTTTCCACCATGTTAAAATAATATTAACAATAAATCTGCTGTATCTTTAGAATTTTCAATTTTGTCTCCAAATTCTGACAATGCTTGAACAATAAAGGCATTAAATATCTTCAGTGCTAATTTTACGTTTTGTCTTTCTAGGTTTGATGGAAATAAGGCTTTTAAATTTAAAGAATAACCAAATCGCAGTAATTTATCATGTTCGAACTCGTGAAGTGCTTTTAGTGATTTGAATGCTGCTACTTTTATATTTCCAGTTTCTGTTTCAAAATCTGGGTAACACAAAATTTGGTCTGGTTTAGAATTTATCCAGTTGTTTCTAATACACTTTAACAAGTGAACTGAATCAATTAAGTAAAACAAAGGCCTATCTTTATCACAAGGATGAGGATATACAATGTTTAGGATTGGTTCTGGGCAAACATTCTCATTGCTTTACTATTTATGGCGTTGTTGTCACTGATAACACAAAATATTTTGTAGCCTATTTCTTCTAAGTTATAATTGTTGTGATGAACTTGAAGAGTATTTAATTTCATTTCATTTCATTTTTATTTCATAGCCGTGATACAAAATATTGTTTGGCCAGGTCAAATTACCAAATCTTGCTAACATTTACATTTTTACAAAAACCAATACATATTCATAAATAACTCAAAGATCATGAAATTACAATAATAGTCAATCAATAACAATAATACAATTAATACAATGAGGCAATAACAAACAACTATCACATTTACCATCGATAAAATACAACTACTAAAATTAACAAAATTATATTTAATAATATAGCCAAAACCTCACCCCCAAAAAAACAAATTAAAATGTATGGTGGATGAACTCGCTTACCGAGTAAAAGGATTTTTACGACAGAAGTCGTCTTAAGTTATTTTTAAATTTTATGAAATTTACTTCCAGTCGTAAGTTATCTGGAAGTTTGTTAATGAATTCAACACCTGCATAAGAAGGAAGTTTTCTCACAATATTTAACCTATGAGGCTGATGTCTTAAAAAGTTAGAACTTCTTGTGTCATAACTATGAACGTCCATGTTGCGCAATGTTTCCCCTTTTTTCCAACAGTGGATTATAGTTTCAAAAATGTATACGCATGGAAAAGTTAAGATGCCTAATTCCTTAAACGCTTCTCTACTGGATGCCATTCTGTTTAGACCTAATATGCTCTTTTCTGTAGATGTAACACTCTACTAACCTCATTCATCGAAGAGTCACCCCAAAAGATAACTCCATATTTTAAATGAGGATAAATAAGTCCATAGTAGGACATAATAAGTGTTTGTTTGGTGCAATAGTTCTTAATATTCTTTAAAGCAAAAATACCAGCACTGACTTTCTTACAAACGGCATCTACATATTCCTTCCACGTAAGATGACTGTCTATAACCAAACCTAAGAATTTGGTGCTTTTTACCTCTTTTATGACATCATCTCCCAACATAATAGTGGGAGTTAATTGATTATCACTATGCTTTAAACTATAAAATAAAGATACAGTTTTGTCTGGATTTGTGAACAAATTACTTCCCGAAAAGTACTGACTTGTTTCGTTGACACTTACAAAAGTGATTAGCTCCAAAAAGGAAAGGGATTCAGCCTACACCATGACAGTTGTATCATCAGCATACTGCACAAAATGGTCAGTACTCAGTAATGATGACAGATCCCTAATATACAGAATGAACATGTATACATAAAGAACCAATGTAATGATCTACATTAGACATAACTTCTTTAAAACTTGAGTTAATGCAGGTTATCATAAAAACATAAGCGGTAGATGCTAAATATTATCACAAGCTGTACCTACAATATTTCCAGCTTTATAATCTAAGTATTGTTTAATGTGAATTTCATCTATTAGTAGTATCATGTGTTTTTCATTTTCTTTTATGTATTTAAAAACTTGTCTTGCATATGTGAGAAAACATTGCCTTTCTTCCAAAGTTGGATCACTTAGAAATTTATTACAAACTGATTTAATGATTTCACGGTGTGGTAATATAAGAGAAGCTGAATGCCTTAAACATTTGTAAGCATGAGGACTAATTGTAAAAATTAATTAGGCTAAAATAAAAGTGCTACAGGAATATCTGCATCTTTCTTTTGAAATGGTATGCAGTTGCAATTGTTCGCAAAAGAATAATAATCCTGTATCTTTGTCATCAGTTATATTTAAAAGAATATCTAAAACATGCTTTATGATTTGTGTTTTTATTTGTTTCTTGTGATTGTCAATAGGCCTAATATCATTTGAATCACTTGATGAGCATGCTTCTATTTTATTCAATATCTCATAAATCTCATTTATATTGTTTGTAATAAATGGTGTTCTATTTTTATTTTCAGATAGGCCTAACATTACATCACATTCCAAGCCATACAAAAATAATTCTACTTTCAAATTTTCATTTATTACAATTTGCATAGGTTACAATAGGTCCTAGCTTGTATTCTAATTTAAATACTGTTACATTGGTTTTATTTTCAATTTTAACCCAACCTTCAGGAATATTAAAAGATTTTAAAACATTTAGGAACTCCGCATAATTATAATAACTTGTTTTTTCTTTGTATCTTAAATATTCGTTTTTACTCTCTTCTAGGGCTGTAAACAAAATATTTTGCTCAATTAACTTCTGCTTTTCATCTCTGCTCTGTCGAAATTTAGTATTTTTTTGGAGATAGTCTGGACAATTAAGAAATAGGCTAGGAACTGCATCTGTGTGTAGGCGAGGATACTTTAAATTGACTGTAACAATTTGTCCTGATTTTAAATCTTGTTTTGTAACTGTCCAAGTAATATGTTCTTTAATAAAATGTAACTCACAAACCTTGGTATATTTTGTTGGTGTAAATGCTGCACGGGGAATAGCAGCAATCCATTTATTTTTGAGGTTAACCTCTTGTGTGAAACTAAATATGTGGACTTTTTGTCCATTTAAGTAGTTTCCTTTACAACCAGGAACACAACACTTATTAGGCATTTTATAGATTAGGATGTCTCTAAATAAAGCACATAAAATAAATAAAACAAAACAAAAACAAAGTAAACTCAAAACATCTTAACCAATTTGTCACCAGCTCAGTGTCCAGCTGTCATCTAAAACAAAGCTTGAGATTGGCTGCGACATCTATCGGATTTATCTGGCGAGAAAACTATGGCCTTCTTGTGCTGACGTCACGTCACTGTGACGTCAGAGCCCGTAGGCCTTGTATTATAGGTGGTGTTGGTTCAACACAGACCTGTCACACATCCTCCAACAATTCACCCCCCTCAAGCACTGCCTATAATCCTATAGTGTTTTGCCTATTCGTTGGTTGAATGAAACTTCTTTAACTCAACTACATTGTACGTTCCTATTTCTAAACAAGTATCTACATCCTCAAGTACATATGCATTTTGCATCTTAACACTCTTAACTCTATAAGGACCATGATATAAAAGAAAAAATTTCTTAATTTCCTGCTTTAAGTAAGATGACAGATAATGATTTTTTTTTAATTGTGGATAAGGTCCCCGAATCACTATCTTAATACAAGGTTAATTTATATTACCTGTTTTTTCCGTCAAGTGATCCACTAGTATTAAAAACTACTGCGGTTTCGGACATATTCAATCGTCCATCTTCTGGTGTAAAAGTCGCTCACATGAGGTCGTCAAACATTAAAAAACTGTTACAACACATTGACATTACAACACATACAGAAAAATATACAACAAACAACGCACAACATTTAGTCCGTAGTTGCCCGCACTGGTACTGGGTTAGGACTGACCGATACAAAGTCCTAAGTCAGTGGAAATTGTCCCTCCTTCCAATTGAGAAAGTATTAGTTAGCTTTAAAGCAGGGTCGTATATTGAGTTGCCACTAAAAGACAACTTATCATTTAAGACATTATGGGGTTCCATTTTCATCGCCTTGTAAATTTCATACTCTTCAAAAACACTCATGTATGTGCTCTTGTCACAAAACTTTAGGACCTTCATGTTGGTCTGAAGGTCAGTGTATTTGTGATCGAAATCAACAAGGTGAGCTGCAAAATTTGACACTATTTTAGTCGGTTTAGATTTCGACAAGTGTTCCTTAAACCTCTTGGCAAACGAACGACCCGTCTGTCCTATATAAAAGTTAGGACAGTCATCACAACTCAATTTATAGATTCCGGTACATTCACTAAAGTCTTTGTTGTGGGCAATCGGTTGTAATTTGTTTCCTAACTTATTATTTGTTCTGTATGTTAAGGTAACATTGTTTTTGGCTAATTCGTTTTGCAATGTGTGGTTCAGAAAATTACCAAACTCCGTGGAAGTAAACTTTTTCTTCACGTTGTTACTATCCCTTAGTTGTGTTTTTATAGTATTTCTTTTGTTTTTATGTTTACGGACTAAGTTATCAATGATGGAACTCTCATAACCATTCGACACCGCTATGTGTTTAAGTGTTAATACTTCATTGTCAAAATCATCCTTAGAAAGAGGGAATGACAGAAGCCTATGCACAAAACTGTGATAAGCCGCAAGTTTCTGTTGCATGGTGTGATGAGAACTGCTGTGTATTGTTTGATCAGTTGTGGTAGGCTTCCTGTAAGTCTTGAATGTAAAATGGTCAGAAATCTTAGAAATAGCGACATCAAGATAGTTTAAGTTTTTGTTAACTTCAATTTCAAGAGTGAACTTTAATTTGGGATGCAATCCATTCAGGTAATTGTGGAGAAGGGTCAATTGTCTATTACTACCATTGAACAAAATGATAACATCATCTACATACCTGTGATAAAAATCTAACTTATTATGATATTTGTTGTCCAAGGAACATATGTACTTATTTTCCATGTTATTTAACAATATTTCAGCCATAATACACGATAAGGGCGAGCCCATCGCGAGTCCGTCACTTTGGGTAAAAAATTCACCATTGAACTGAAAATAATTTTGTTTTAAGATCTCAGTGACTAAAACAATTAGTTCATTAATTGCATTGGCTGGAAGTTTGGAGTTTTTTATTAAATTTTCATGCAAAATATTGATTGTTTCATAAACGGGGACGTTTGTGTATAAGTTGACGATGTCAAACGATGCTAAAATATGGGTGTTAGGAAATTTTAAATCTTTAATTTTCTCCACTAATTCTAAACTATTTTTCAAACTGTAATTATTCTCAAACTTTATTTCACTCCTGATAATGCGTTCTATTTTTTTGGAAATTTTGTAAGTAGGTGCCTTAGTAAAGTTTATTAGTGGTCGTATAGGAGTATCTGGTTTATGTATTTTCGGTAAGCCTTTTAAGAGTGGGGCCTGGGGTTTAATGACGTTTAGATATCTGATATCTCCATTAGATAGCAATTCATTACTTCTTAAAATCAATTTGTTTATAGATTTACCATGTTCAACAGTGGGGTCAGAATTCAATTTTATGATTCCATTATTATCGATAAATTGCTTAACTTTATCAATGTAATCTCATGTTTGCATAATCACTATTGCATTCCCCTTATCTGCTTTTGTTACTAGAGCTTATTGTTTGCTTAACTTAGAATTGATGTTTGCGGCTGTCTTCATTTCTTGTTTGAACTTTAACGTCGAAGTAGTCTCTATAGAATTGAAACAGTTAAACACTCTATTAATTTTATTGTTCAATATGACCCTTGCCGAATTGCGTGTTTCAACATTATCTAATGTTTGTAATGTCGCTTCAGAACGTAATATTTCGGAAACAAAATTCTTGTAATTGTTAGGTCTAGGAAAATTATAATTTATTCCTTTATTTAACAAGGCGATTTCATTTTCAGGAAACACAATATTCGATTTATTAATTATTCTTGGGTGAAATGTGTGATTGCAAGAAATTTCTTCACAAGCGTGTATACGCATAAGGTTTTCTAATTTCTTCCGCTGGGTACATCTTTTTTGTTGTAATATTGTACCAATTTGGCTGTTAATAAATTCAAAAATGCTACAATACTGCGCAGGGTGAATGGATGAGTGCAATTCTAAATGTGTTTTATACAACTGTCGATTCAGTTCTGACTTCCGGGCGTATGACAATTTAATTTCACTTTTTAACCATGTTTTTTCAGCTAAGACTCAGGCTCTATTAGCTGATATCCATTGGTCGCGGATTTTAACAGAAATGAAATTTTGTGTGATGTTTTCATGTAGGCATTTTTTTGTTGAATTTTATGTTCTCAGATGTCAATAACAATTTAGCTTTAATGTTTTTATATTTAAAGACCAATTCTGCTTGACATGCGTCTAATTTCATTGTGGATATAGTCCAGTCATATTAGGATATTAGGTGGAAATAATTCCCTAAAAGGGGAAACTTTGCATATGTATAGTACTAGCACCCAGTAACAACATATTAAAAATCAACATTCGTGCATGCTGTGCTACGGCCGCCATCTTGGAAAATGGCGGCCGATTTTCACTTTTTTGGCCATATCTCACTAACCGTTGGAGATAAAAAAAATATTTTCAAACAAAAGTTAAAGACCACGAAGAAATACATCTTTTCAGTTCTGATAACATTTGTCCTATCTCTAACGGTTATTGAGAAAAACTCAAATTAGTAAAAACAAAACTTGAATTTTGTTCGAATTCTAGTAGTTATATTTCTTCTCAAAAAATCTTACACTGTAGTGACCTTGCTAAGTGAAAATAATTTTTGTGATGACTGTTTGTTTCAGGAATTGTGATGACTAAAAGAAAATAATGGATGACATAAACTGTGTTATATGCAACTCAAGTTTGCAAGATGGTAAAATTGTTGAAGTGAAAAGAGGACTGAGCTCTTTAATTGAAGCTAGTAAGGAAAGAAATGACGGAATTCATATTTTTTTGTCATCAATTACGCAAATTACAGTCCATGTCAATTGCCGAAAGAAGTACACGGCAAAGCAATATATCAAGAAACGGAAACGGGAACTTGCACAAAGAGAATCTAGTCCAGCTACATTACGAAGTAATGTTACTTCGATTGATTTTAAAACGTATTGTATATTGTGTGCGGAGGAGATCGAACAGCCAAATACCAAGCTACCAAAGGCTAGACGGCGTGTGGCATGTAAAGTGACGACTTATGTCATGTGTGAAAATATCAAGAGGTACTGTGTTGAGCGGCAAGATGAATGGGGGAATGAAGTGAAACGCCGAATATGCACATTAGGAGATTTAATAGCTGCTGAAGCGTGCTATCATACAGATTGTTTTACCACATTCAAGACAGTTACTAAATCAACTGAAAGAGGTCGACCCAAGATTGAATCCTGTGCTAGTGTGTTTGATAGTCTTTGCTCTATTTTAGATGAAAACGATGAGTGCCAATACACACTTGATGAACTGAAAAATATTATGTTACAAATCGCTGAGAATACTACGGAGGATTTGTATTCGGATAAACATATAAAAGCCCTACTCAAGCAACGTTATGGCAGTGCATTACTGTGTACAACTTTGCCAAATAAGACATGCATCTTTACTTTTAGAAGTACTGCCGACAAATATTTCATTGAAAAGTGGCATTCAGAAATAGAATCCAATCTAGAAGATGAGAAATTACGTATAGTCAAAGCTGCTGCGACCATAATCAGAGATGACATACGTGGCAGATTCTATAACCTAAATGAGTATTCCTCCTTCATAAACTTGGAAGGAGATGGCCAGAGTGTAATTCCAGAGACACTCAAGTGTTTTACTGAGAACGTAACGAAGCTAAAAAGTAAAAAGTGTCCGAAGAGTCTTCGTAGGAAACAAGTGCCTATAAATCACGCGATCATTGCTACTTGCAGGCCACGGTCATTTCAATCCACAATTCATGTTGCCATATCAGTTTATCTCTACAGGAAATATGGATCAAAGAACTTAATAAACTTTTTCCATTCGATTGGTGTGTGTTCTTCATACGCTGAAGCAACAACGTACCTTAATTGTGCTACTGTACATTCAGCTAAACCTGCTACATATGGTGATGTAGTAAATGCTTACAAGTCATTTGTGAATGAACACTATGGTAAAAATACTGTTATCGTATTTGATGGCTATCCAGACTGCCCAACTACTAAAGGACAAGCCCATATGCTACGCTACAGAAATCACATACCAGAAGTTCAATGTGATGAACATAATTATGTTACTCATAGCCAGGCTGATTTTCTATCTAATCCAAAAAATAAAAAGGCTCTCATCACTTTGCTCTCCAGCCATCTAGCTTCAAATGGATACGAAATACATCAAGCAACAGATGATGCTGATGTACTGATCACTACAATAGCTCTGCAACGTGCTACAGTTACTGATAAAGTAGTTGTTGTTGCTCAGGATACAGACATTTTAGTCTTACTAACAAGTAGATCCACTACTGAAAACATTTGGTTATTTAGGCATCAATCTGGTTCTAAAAGGGCGAGTATGTTCAAAATATCCAAACAACAGGAGATCCATCAAGAATGCAAAGATGTCCTTCTATTCTGTCATGCAGTGTCAGGATGTGACACCACATCCAATATTTTCAGAAAAGGGAAAGTAAAGTGTCTAAATTTATTGAAAAAAGAAGAACGGCTTAGATATACAGTGAGCGTTTTCAATGACAGAAATGCAACCAAACAACAAATTGCAGCAGCAGGAGAGACTTTTATTATTGCTTTGTATGGTAAATCAAAGAATAAAACATTAAATGAGCACAGATTTTACGTATACCACCAATATACTGCTAAGAAAGGGCTGCAAGCAAATTTTGATTTGGCTACGCTACCACCAACATCAGCTGCTGCTTCCCAACACAGCTTCCGTGTGATCACCAAGTTCAAAAATGGCTTGGAAATGATTTAGATCCGTGTCATTGGGGTTGGAGTTTGGCTGACAATTCACTGCAACCTTTACCAACCACTCTTCCACCAGCACCCGAGAGAATCATGCATGTTATTTCTTGCAACCGTAAGAAGTGTTCTGACTACTGTGAGTGCAAACGGGCAGGCCTACTGTGTTCAGCAATGTGTGGTAAATGTGAGGGATTGTCATGTGAGAACTCGCCAGAGGTGGAGGTTGATGAATCTGAGATTGTAGAAGAAGATGAATAATCAAAATGTTTTAAGTATTAAATAACTGTTCTACCTTTTTACTTAAAAAATGTTTATAAATAAAAAGAAACTAACAAAATTTTGTATTTCAATAATACCTAGGTCTAAATGACAAACCTTAAAGATTAATGTAAGTGTTAAATTAAATTTCCCACTTCAACTGCAGAAATTCGAACAAAATTCAAGTTTTGTTATTACTAATTTGAATTTTTCTCAATAACCGTTAGAGATAGGACAACATTTATCAGAACTGAAAAGATGTATTTCTTTGTGGTCTTTAACTTTTGTTTGAAAATATTTTTTGTATCGCCAACGGTTAGTGAGATATGGCCAAAAAGGTGAAAATCGGCCGCCATTTTCCAAGATGGCGGCCGTAGCACAGCATGCACGAATGTTGATTTTTAATATGTTGTTACTGGGTGCTAGTACTATACATATGCAAAGTTTCCCCTTTTAGGGAATTATTTCCAGGTAGAGGGGTATTTTTACCTAATATGACTGGACTAATAAGGTCCCCGAATCACTATCTTAATACAAGGTTAATTTATATTACCTTTTTTTTCCGTCAAGTGATCCACTAGTATTAAAAACACTACCGCGGTTTCAGACGTATTCAATCGTCCATCTTCTGGTGTAAAAGTCGCTCACATGAGGTCGTCAAACATTAAAAAACTGTTACAACACATTGACATTACAACACATACACAAAAATATACAACAAACAACGCACAACATTTAGTTCGTAGTTGCCCGCACGGGTACTGGGTTAGGACTGACCGATACAAAGTCCTAAGTCAGTGGATATTGTCCCTCTTTCCAATTGAGAAATTATTAGTTAGCTTTAAAGCAGTGTCGCATATTGAGTTGCCACTAAAACAACTGTAAAGATCACTACCAAAACTGATAAAACAATACACAGCAGTTCTCATCACCCCATGCAACAGAAACTTGCGGCTTATCACAGTTTTGTGCATAGGCTTCTGTCATTCTCTCTTTCTAAGGATGATTTTGACAATGAAGTGTTAACACTTAAACACATAGCGGTGTCGAATGGTTATGAGAGTTCCATCATTGATAACTTAGTCCGTAAACATAAAAACAAAAGAAATACTATAAAAACACAATTACGGGATAATAACAACGTGAAGAAAAAGTTTACTTCCACGGAGTTTGGTAATTTTCTGAACCATACATTGCAAAACGAATTAGCCGTTCCGTCCGTAGCTTAAAATGACAGCACAGACTCGTTTGCTTTGAATACAGAAGAGTAGAACAATAAGCCAATAAGAGCTCTCAACTCAATAATATCCATATCTTGAATAAATGACAAATTTTTCGTCTTGTATTTTTCACGGGCTTGGCTTATTTTTAGGTTAGTCCAGCGCAAGATTTCTTGAAACATATCTTGAGTCATTAACAGTTCAAAAATCTGTAACGGAGTTGGTGCATCACCCAAAGCATTGGCTCTATATTTTAGGGTGGGAACTTTCATAACGATATTGTGATTCCTTGTCCTAACGTTGGAAGGAGGCTGTTTTTTTCTCCATTTGAAAGCAGGTTTGTTCTTGGTTGCTTTACCGTAATAGTAAAGACATTGTCGCAATTTGCCAGCTCCAGCAATTACACTTGAAATAATTTCAT
>JAGFPH010008877.1:37529-51577 GCA_018207615.1 Philaenus spumarius
CCGCCTATCTGCAATTTTTGGTGAAATCCGGGTTTTGAATGCTACGCATTCTATGGGCGACCACGCACACTACTTGGTTTAGTTTTCTGTCTTTTTTCAATAGATAGCGCTCTTATATCGTTTGGAGCAATACCGCCAGTCTGGTTTCTTCTAGAAATACCACCCATCTGTTCAGTCGCCATTGGATAATCTATTGCAACAGGTAAGCTCTGTTTTAACTCTATCTGTAGAAGCTTTACATGCATTACTATGTTACATACTTATAGATATATCATTAGGACAGTAGTCATGTAACTTAAACTGTCAAAGTAATTGTAATTTTCAATTGAAAAGTACTAAAATTGGCCATGATAAAGTTTTTTTGTAGATAGGCGGTGTTACTTAAAATAAGGAAAACGTAGTTAGGCTGTATTTTTCAAAGAGCTTAATCAAGTTAACTATCATTTTAAGAATAATTTATTTCACATTCTCTAGGTAAACAACCCAAAAAAATAATGAGCTACGGGGGGGGGGGGGGCTACAGCATAATGTATGTTTTAGGTTATAGCCTACTCAGGCTACAGTCTTATTCACTCTATTGTTTTAGTTTAATACTATCTATCGTTTTTCAGAATAAATCATGACTTCCAGAAAAAAGCTCAGTGACGATGACATCATCCAAGCTGTTCTGCAATCAAGTCAAGACGACTACGATTTAGACAACATCAATGAAATAGATCATGCACTCGCTGAACCAGAAGCTACAATTAATGAAGGTATAATAAAACAAAATTTAAGTACTCTAACCCTGCAGTAACAGAACTGTATTAGAGCTTGTATGGCTTTGTATCTTCTTTCTAGAATTGAAGTTATGAAATAGTATATTTCATAACAAGAGTGAAAAGTGGCTGTATCCGGGCCGAGATCGAGTTTGAGCGCGGAATTTCGATCAAGGCAATTGAGAACAGCTGATTTTACTTACCTAACCTCCACTGGCAGAATTTGCAACAGAGTAATAACTACTAGTGCTACTTGTGTCAGGAGTCATAACTAAAAACTAGGGTGGAAAATCAACAGCTGATTTTCTCACTCTAGAACAGGAAAACGTTATTTTCTGCACTGGCAGCTCATGTTGAAAACAGCTATTTTCCGTACAGTGTGATGAAAAACTCTTTGTTACAACGTAAACAGATATGACTAATTTGATGCTATACGTGAAATAAGGTAGTTATGAATCTCTTTTCCAGATGGAGGGAAAGAAGACTCCTTAATGCAAGAAGACCACCAACCACAGGATGAAAGCTTGGAAGTGACTGAAACTGGTGCTCACAATTACCCCAATGAAGTCAATCATAATACATTTAAATTTAAACATATTATTGTTAGTAGCTGTCTATATTTTACGGCTTTATGACTAAAAATAATACTTATTTAATTGAAACCATATTTAGTCCAGTCAACAAAGTTTTTGTAAACAGTCTTTTTGTTTCATTCATTTTTTTATGGAATTTGTTTGGAGGTGTATATATGTTTTTACCAAAAGTTCCCTTATACAGCTAACGTTTTAACAGCAAAGTGTGTGCATTTTTTAGCTTTTTCCAATGCAATATTGAAACCATAAGGACTATATAATTTACGTAAGGATCAAATAAAAGCTTAATAAATGTCCTACAAATTAGCCGTTAATAGTTTTTCTCCAATTAAACTAGTTTCCGTGATATTTGCAGTAAAACACAACATATTTTTGAAAAGACTCAATTTTAACATGTTGTATTTCCTACAAATTTTGTTCGTAAGGGTTTGCAGTAAAATCTGAACTGGAGAAGCTATGAGGAAAAATACTCAAGAAAGCATGCTAAAATTGAGTTATTTAAACAATATGTTTGCATTTTTTACTTAAAATATCTCTGAAACTATGTGTTTAATGTTTCAGAGGGCTATGAGGAATTGTTGGACACCTCCCCTGTTATTTCAATAGATTATACTGATTTACCAATAATTATACTGTCAGAAGAAATCACAGACCCTGCTGAACTATCTACCATCATTAATGGTATGGAAACAGGAGCAATCTTAGATAACCTAACTAATGAAGCATTTAATTCTGCTGATAGTCTACCTATCAAGGCTAATCCCTCGAATAGGCTTGAGAAAAATCTGGGACCCCCCGATGATTTAGAAGACCCGGACTATGATCCAGATGATGACTTGACATGTCTATCAAATAGTTCCATGAACAGTGACGAACAACCTCCAAGGGACCCTAGCCCTTCGACCGATGATACAAACAAAGGCAATATTCAAGATATTCTAGAGAGGGAGAGTCGCCAAAACGAGGAAGAAACCATTGTCGGAGAAAATCTTAAAAGAAAGAAAAACAATTGAGACGAATGGAAAAAGGCATTGAGCAAAAAACAACAAATGGAAGGTAAAGAGTATTTAGGTTTCAGAAGAACAAAGGACGGGAAGGTTTTTCATGACACTGCACGTAGTGCTAGAAAATTGGGAGAGAGATGTAGCTCTAAAGTCTGCGAGAAATCCAAAGTGAGATTTTGTAATGAAATATCAAATGAAGTTAGAGAACTAATTTTTGATAACTTCTGGTCCAATATTGATTGGGAACAAAGGAAAATGTTCTTCGCTAGTACAGCTGAAAAAGAACCTGTAAAGAGAAGAACAGTCGAAGTAGATGAAGAATCCAATTCAAGAAGAGGTGACACACTGAAATATTATTAAGTGGTTGGAGGGAAAAAGATGCAGGTTTGTCAACAAATGTACTTGAACACTTTGAGGATTAAAAATTAAAAAGTGTGGAACGCATACTGGCCCGTTTATTTAATTCACCCCGCCCCGTAATATACATTCACTAATCGCCGGGTTAGGTTAGAGGCCTTGTTATCTACCGACATCCTGGTTTTAATGTGAGGCTATGCACTTGAAACAACCACAAACACGGGTAGCCAGCTTTGACTTACACCTAAATTGCTGAACAATAATTATTTAACACTATAGCACTAGACACAAATACATAATTAGCTAACTAGGGCATTGTCAGTCCAAATAGGCTATTACTCCCCAAAATAGGTTTATCTGACGCCCGGACTATTACATGTCTAATCGGCCCCCGCGATACGGTAGCCACGCACTAATTTACTTAGCCGGCCATCATACAATTACGCAACAAATTGTTAATTAATACTTAAAAGATTGGTCTCTCCCGGGGTGGTCTGTAATGGCTGAAGGTCGGTGAAGAGATGAAGTTACACCGCAATAAATGCTAACAGATTCACTCTGCAATGCCTACTTGATCGTTGGTCATAGATAAGATAGACATAGATAACTTGTGACAGGCTCTGGTTCTCTCGTAAGATCCTAATCTGGAACCTGAGCACTTCACAGTCACCCCCCCTAGCGACCAAAAACCTTGCTACCCCGAAAAACGCAGGAGCTGAGTATGCAGGGAGGTTAGGCAAGGATACCTGGTATTAGACAGTAGTCGGGCCAATCGGGTACTGACTCTGGATGACATCAACACTATTGAGCGAACACTACCCGCGGCCAGAACACTAGGGACTCAGAAGACTATTAATTTTGGAGGTGGCATTCGCATGCTACACCAGCTTTCACTTCCACACCATACATTAAAACGTTCCAAAAATCGGCAATATCCCCCCAAAAATACGACAACTTGTAATGAAAATATATCGGTTGGTATCGAGTAGGTTAGGTGACCAGGACAGCTTGGGTTTACTTGAGAAGGAAGGGAAAAAATGGGTATATATGTATATATAGGTATATATGTACAGTGAGGTGGATCACCTCCTGTGTGAAGAGAAAAAAAGGTAACGGATTGGCAAACAGTAACCGAATCATAGTGGAGATGGTTGGTGAACTAGAACTACTTTTTTTTTCTTCTTTTTTTTACATTGCAAATTTAATATCCTTTTTGGGATTTACACAAAAATATCTTAAACTAGTAGGAGTTCAACTGATGCTAGGAGTGGAATAAGAAACTGAAGGGTTATTTTAGGATGGAAGAGTAATTTTTTGGATGGCATATTCGGTGTCTTCATGTATTGGCTAAAGTTGAATGATCTGGTGGTTTGAACAAAATAACTGTTTGTATGATGGTGTGGTCAAAAGATTAAAGATGGATATACTGTAGCTGATATAATGGCGTTGTAGAGCTGCATTTCTGTAGTAATTGTGATTAAGGCCAAAAGTCTCTTGTACATGAGGATCTGAGTGCAGTCAGTCCCCTGTGATGACATTATGTGGCACGCACAATATTTAAAAGTTGCTGAGATAATAGCTGCTTGGGTCTGCACACCTCTTTTGAACTGCCTGATCCACATTCAAAACAGTTGATGTTGTTATAACAGAAGAAAATTTGATTTTGATACTTGTCGTTAACAGTGTTCGATGGACTCAAAACAGTTGGCATGGTCGTAACAGCTTGATAATACTTGAAGTTGACGATATTTGGTGGTGGTAATTTGGAAAATATGAGGAAGAGGTGTAAGGTATGGTCTTGCAGATTGTATGGGAATTATTTAAAAGATGGTGAGGAACTTAATGAATTAAAGGAAAGGAAACTAATATTAAAAAATGAGTACTAAATTAAATAACTAAGTGTTGCTTAAAACTATGAGACTGTAACCAACCAGTGCCACTATTGTATCAACGCATCAAACAGTAATACGTGAAATATTTCAAAATTTATAGGCGGATAATTATAATTAAAATATTGGTGTAGGTAATGTATGAACGGTTGTGGACTAGGTGTGGGTGGTAAATATTATAATGTGGATGCAGGGTGGAAGTGAAACGAATTATAAATGGTGGGGTGTCGTGTGCTAATAATGTTCACCCTAACGTGGGATTGAACAGTGTTTAGAAAATAAGCATAAATTAACAAAATAAATGATTTTTTTTATGTGCAGTCTTATAAGTGCAGAAACTCAAGACAAGCAACAACAAACTTCCCTTCCTGGTGTAATTCCAGGACGGGTACAACAAAGCATGGAAACAACAATGATACACAAACAAAATATTTTTGGGGAAGAGGGATAGGTGCGCTAATTTTGCTACAACGCTTGCATATAGAATTAACTAGTAAACACCTATAATGACATACTTCAGAAAAATACGGTTATAAATTATGAGGTTTTCGACGTGTCGTCCTATGGGGTGGATTACTCACGTCGAGGTTCTGAATATCACACTTAACAATACTATAAATTTATCACATAAATATAGGCTATGAGTATTTCTAAATACAATAGATACCTTAACATTATAAAGACCAGAGTGGTAGATAGGATGAGTAGATATAAAACTTTTACAATGTGTTAAGTTGTCAGATGTGGATGGATTAAGGTGTTGGTTAAAAAAAAAGTATATATGCACTTAATAGGAGTGATGGTTAAGGAATTGGATGTATTGCACTCATACAGCTGATTTGCCTACGGTCTTAGCTAAATCCAGAAGTGTCCCTGATGGATGGCTCGATATTATTTGAAATGTTTAGAAAAAAGGTAAAATTTTAAAATAATTTGGTGATACAATGAACACAATGAAAACAATAGTCTAAATTCGCTGAAAGAAGAGCTCAACACACTAGAAATCACCTCCAAACCGCGCAACCATAGGTGAGGCTATACAATTCTTAGGTATAAAAAAAATATAAGGTTATCTTGGAAAAGCCCATTACCTTCAACGCTTGAAGTACCTTTTGGTAGAGTTGATTCCTACTCGAAGAACCAACTTAGCCTTACCTCGGCCCAGCAAACGTTTAAGATGTAATGGGATGTAGGTTATTACAAGTGGTTTATGACTGAAATGATAAGAAGAAGAAAGAAGATTAAAACTTATAACTAATATCACTAAACCCTTATAGTCTGTGGTTGTTCCAAGTACGACTGTGGTTGGTTTCTATAATGGTTTGTGATATTTAATGAAGTGAAAGTGGTACACATTATTTAGTGGGGAAGGTTTCAAATAGGTTGAGGGGGTTAAAAAATCTCTTTAATTGTGAGGTGTGGGCGGAACGTATAAATTTTGAAGTTCGGGGGTCAATGAGCCTGATCGTTACTGGGGTGGTGAAACACTTATTTATTAGAGGCCTTGACCAGAGGGGAAGGAATTTAGAATAATACGTTTAGGAGCATTACTAATGTGATGTTCCCTAAACATAACCCAATCTCCGGGGTGAAATGGGTTGGGTTGCCGGTTCCTATTGTAGACCACCTGGCGGGCCCTGTGCGCCTTCGTGAGGTTGTCTACAGCCTTAGACCATATTTGGTCTGTAGCTAGTTGTGGAGGAGGGGGAACCAACTGGTCCATATTCCAAGCTAGCTCGATAGGTAGGGCAACGGGGTGGTGTAGAAACAATGAGGCAGGGGAGGTTCCAGTACTGAGGTGGAAAGCCGTGTAGAACGCTAATTGGAACCAGTGAATATCCTGGTCCCACTTAGTTTGGTTCTGGGCGTGGAAGATGCGGAGTGCAACCTTGTGGTACTTATTTACTCGCTCCGCATGAGATGGGTTAGGGTAATAGGGGGTGGTAAAAATATGTTTAATGCCGAATTCTAGGCACATCTTGTAACGTGCTGCCTCTATGCAAGCCGTTTACAAACAATTTATTAATAAAAATAAAAAAAATGAAAAAATAAAAGTTAATTTTGACATAAATATTTCTAAGTTATTTTAAATATAAAAAAATACCTTTACTGTGTAACAATTATTTATTATATCCTATCTTCAATCCATTTACTTTATTTATTTAATTAAATTATCACTTCAAAATATTACAACACCTTAATCCCAATGAAAACAAACAAACATAACCCCAAAACTGAAGTTAGGTTATGTTTTGATCATATCTGTGATTCAACAGTTGATCATTAAAATATCTGTTACACATAAAACTATCTCATCTGTGACTACAGTTCTCTGGTTACAAATGGACTCGTCCAGAAGCATAGCCGCCATGTTTGCCACATGAAAACTTTGCCTCCAAATCGTCTCGTGTTCACCAAAGACTGTCGCCATTTTGAATTACACACAAAGAAAACTGAAACTGAATTTATAATTAAAACAAGGTTCGTTTACCATAAAGTACTTCTGGAAAGGATAAAACTCAAATTAAGAAATCATAGTAGCTGGCATTAATATTTTAATTAGTCATTTTAATTTAAAAAGAACACACACAAAAAATATTTAAACTCAATTTGGCAAGTCATTCTACCTATCACACTCGTACTCTCAAGCATTCACATTAATGATTAAACACATTATCTTAAAACTACAACAAATTATATTAATAAGATATTCAATGCAGACTTAATGAAAATTATTTTTGTTACTTACGTATTTCGTTTTATAGTGCACTTAAGAAAAATTTATGAATTTATAAGAAAAAAAACTTACAATACAGAAAAATATGAATTTAAATCAGAAAAACCCCATAATAGTTTATTCGTCGCACTCTAGCCACTTTGAATTTAGTTTGTTAAACACTCACTGTTCAATTCTTTATGTAGAATGTACCAAGAACGCCATGTTTCCACTCCGATTTTCTAAGTTGAATTTTCAAAGCAAATTATGAATAAACTTCATATTAATTTATCATTTCAATAACAACCACTGTCTCTACTTTGTTAAAACATATTTTGACGGTGTTACAACTCTAACTACCGCAAAAAACACTTATTGAAATCAGTTTGCCGAAGCAACTGTACACAGGTCTGGTCAAATCTAACTCCTGGATGATTCTGAGAATGATGCAAGTCTTTTGTTAGCGTTCTTCATAGTGTGACGTCACATCGCCTGATTTTCCATACTGCCAACTTAACATAGCAAATTAAGTTCTCTGAATGTCTGAGATAGTCTGTAATATATTCATCACTGGCTAGAAACTTAGTAGATCATAGCTTCAAACTCTCCAATACCGTTTAAATGTTTTTCATATTTTGACACATCATGAAACACAATTTAATAGTTTAAACAAAATTGAATTTAAATATGAAGTTAATATTATGTAAGATTTATTTTGAATTAATAATTAATGTCTGCATTTCCCTTTGAATTTCTATGTTATTTATTTTCATGAAATACTTAAATCTTTTCCCTGGAACTGGCAGAAGGCCATGCATGGCCTTCTCTCAGGCGCAGAACGCAACAACTTCACACATTTGCAAAAAATTGCATATATTTGCATAATCGCTAATTTAACCCACTTAAAATTATCCAATCGTAATAAAACTGGCACCATTGGAAAGGAAATGAATTAAACTTTAATTTTTGTATTTACAACTTTTTCGTAAAACGTATATTTACATACGTAATCATCGTTTTAAAATATGCACATCGGCCTACAGCTCTTTTCGTGCGCGAATCTACATACAATTGTACTCTTATTTCCCACTTCTAAGGCGTTAAAGACAGCCTACACTAATATTTATTTGGCAATTATAAGGACACCATTGCATTCGTCATGATTTTATCTTTCTGTTGGTGTCTTCCAATCAGATGTAACTGTAAAATAATTATTTTATTGAAGAGGTACTGTAAACCCTTGCGATTGGACAGTCTCTCAACCAATAAACAGGCCATTTGTCAACGATTATTTTGAAGGCAACGCCCTATGATTTGACAGATTGCTTTACACCATTTTGTAGATAACAGTTTGATCTTTCCAACGGTGGGGAGAAAACTAGAAATAACCAGTTTTTTATTTGTCTAGACAGCTGTGCAAAGTTTATATTTAGAGCGTTCTGGTGTGACCGTCCGCTCTGTCTTGTTCCCACGTTATACAATGCACGCTTATCGCCCGACCTTTAGCGACGGCAAAATGACATTAGATTGATGTCATTTTGTTATTCAAATAAAAATAACTGAAACACTTTTGTGAACTAAGGAAAGACAATTATACCGTTCTTTTCTTTGATTTATCCTCTACACTTTGTTATAATAATATTTCATTTTTGGTCAAAGCATATATTAGTAAATGACGTTACAATCTAGGCCTAGGTTTGTTACCAGTCGTGTACTTGGAACATAAAAACTGTTTTTTTCAAAATAAAAAATTTGAAATTGATAAATGTTTTTATACAGTTATATTTAGAACTAAATTACGAAACTTTTTTACGCTTACGAAAAAAATACAAAAAATGTTTACTAATTGTTATGTAGGCCTAAAGTTGAACTTTTTCCTTTCGTTACTGAACATTTTTTGTTTCTTGAGCTAATAACTTTTACTATTTCAAAATAAACTAATTTGTAGTGGCATATTTGAATTCTTTGAAGTTTCTTCTACAAAAAAGCTATGGAACACTTTTGGATTGGGGTTCATTTACTATTTTTGGCGAATTTTTAAAAATATGCTTGCAAAACGCTAAAAACGGGCATGCCAATTTTAGCTATAGCATTGCCAGTTCTAGGGTTAAATTAGGCTAAATGTCCAAACTTTACCTTACGACCCCTTTTACTTTATACTCTTATTTTAATGTTTAAAAACCCTGAAACTCACATGTATTACAATCTGTGCCATGGCGGCGGATTTAAAGGAGGAGAAGTTATCGCTGACGAGGAACTTAGGGAAGCCAAAATAAGAGAAAACACTTTTAGTCAATATGTTGACTGTAGTAAGTGCTTTCTTATTCCTCGTCGGGAATAAGAGGGTGAATTTCGAGAACGCATCCACCACGGTTAGGATGTACACGTTCCTGTTAGTGGACCTAGGTAGGGGACCGACATAGTCGATATATAGCTTCTGAAATGGGGCTGTAGGTATTTCAGAAGCTTGCAATCCTACGCGAGTGTTTGGAGCCTGTTTAGACCTTTGGCACTTCACGCAGGACTTTACTCTCTGGGCGATTTGATCCTTTAGGTCGTCAGCCCAGAAAAATTGGGAAATACGGGCAAAGGTCTTACCGATGCCCATGTGGGCTGAAATAGGAAGCTCGTGGTAATACTTGAAAACCATGTCCAGGAGCTTCTGGGGTAAGACCACCCTTGGTGATCTTTGGCCTGGGGCAAGATGCATCAAGGTCCGGTCCACTATGGAGTATTGCGGTGGGGGGGTGCGACTATTTATTAATTTGAGGAGATTCAGATCTTCCCTCTGGTGGAGGTGAATATCTCGAAAAACCTCGGGAATGCGATTTAATATGGTTGTTAGGGGGGGTGCTTGGTGCTATTGGTTGGACGTTATTGAAGGGGACAGCCGTTGGAGCCGATGGCTCGAAAAGGCGGGATAGGGAATCCGCAACAATGTTGTCGGTTCACTTGATATGTTGCACGGTGAATTTAAACGAGTTAATGAACTCTAACCACCGGGCAAGTTTTCCTACTTGTCGTGGGTGATTCAGCAGCCAGGACAGCGCGGAATTGTCCGTATACAGCTGGAATTCACGATGCTCCAAGTACTGCTGAAATTTAGTCAGTGCAAAAACAACGCCGAGGCATTCGAGCTCCATAGTGCTGTAATTTACCTTGTGTTTATTTAAGGGCCGGGATGCAAAGGCCACCGGCAGTAGGTCGCCATTATAGTCCTGGGATAAAGACACTCCCAAAGCTACCCCGGAAGCATCGGAGTGAACTATGAATGCTTTTGAAAAATCGGGAAGCCGTAGAATTAAGTTGCTCATTAGGGCTCGCTTCAAGGAATTAAAGGCGAGCTCTTGATCGGGACCCCACTCGAATCTAACGCCTTTGCGTTTTAACTGATTAAGTGGTCGGGACATATCAACAAAATTTTAAATAAATTTGGAATAAAAGGCTGCCAAGCCTAAGAATCTAGCCACCTGCTTGAGGTTTTTAGGGGTAGGGTAGTCGGCAATAGGCTGTACCCTGTCTGGGTGGAGGGATACCGATTGATTTTTGAACACGTGGCCAAGGAACTGGATATTATTTGCAGCCACGGTTAATTTTTCAGGGTTGACGGTAACTCCGGCGGACTGTAGACGATTGAGGACCGTCTCCACCTTGGCAAGGTGGTCGTCAAATGAACCGTCGGAGTATACGCACAAGTCATCAAAAAAGGTGAATACATACTTGTACTTAATATCGACGAATATTTTTTCGATTAGCCTTGTGAGGACCAATCCTCCGCTAGCTAATCCGAAAGGGACAAAATTAAAATGATATTGGCCAAATGGCACAACAAAGGACATTTATTTACGGGATTCTTCATCCAGAGGTATTTGGAGGTATGCCTGGTTAAGGTCTAGTAGTGTGAACCACTTTTCCTTACCTAGATACTGGAATGCAGATTCCAGTGTTGGGATTGGGGTGGCCTCCAAATCGGCTATCTCATTGATAGCCTTATAGTTGACCACCATTCGAGTTTTGCCCCTTTTCTTTGGGACGAGAAATGCGGGACAGGCGTAAGGGGAAGTGGAGGGGCTTATAACACCTTTGGATAAGAGGTCATCAATATGCTTCCTTAAAGCCTGTAACTTTGGCGGAGCGTACTGGTATGGATGAGCTCGAACTATTTTGGTGGAATTTACTTTGATGGTGTATTTAATAAGATTTGTTTTGCCAAGCTTACAAGTGACGGTGTTGGGGAACTTGGCGATTAGATCAGCAACTTTATCCAACTCACAGGATGAAAGATTGCTGCCTGTGCGGAAGGGTTGTGGGGTTTCAGTTGCAATATGGTCTGGGGTTATTGAACAAAGCTGTGGTGACGCGTACGAAAATCGAATTTTATGACTCTTGAAGTCAATACATGCACGTGTTTTACGCAAAAAATTGCAGCCAAAAACAACTGGGTAGGGTAAGGTTGAAGCTATTAAAAATGGTAAATCCCACGAAAGGGTTCCCAATTTAATATGTAGATAAACTTTAGTTCTAAATGATATGATTTGGCCATTTGCAGTACAAGCTGATAGCTGTACTGGTTCAATTCACCTAATTGTTGTCATAAAATACCTGAGTGATCAAGCAATAAGTTGAACCAGTATCAATTAGACACGTCACATCTGGCCGGCTAATCTTGGCCCTAATAGTGACAATGTCTGCAGCAGCAACTGCAACCTTCATAGGGCCCTTAGTGCCAATTGGTTGGGGTTTGGGTGTCTGGTCAAGATGCCTGTATGTTTGGGCTTGCTTAATTAAATGAGAAGGTACACTGCCCCCGTGAACCCTCCGTTTTAATTTAAACGCCCTGATGGGCCACCAGGAAAACGATTTTGGTTCAAATTTTGGGGTCTAGGCCGGGACCACTGAGTATCCCTTCGAGGATACATTGATTGACCCCGGTTTTGTGTGGAATGGTAATTTGGTGGCGTGGGTCGATAAGAGGCCATTAGGGGTTGGGGGTTTCCTGTTGGTGTGGCATTACACCTGTTTTGTTGACTGTAGTTAGGGGCGGAAAACCTTGCTTGGCCTTGAGGCCGTTGCATTTGGGTGCTGCGCTGGTTGTTTGCCATACCATACTCCAGGTATGGAACTAGTGCTAATAAGTCATTTATTGTGATCGGACGCTAGACTGTGGCCAGACGGGATGTTGCATCTGATGACATGCCAGGGAGGATTGCTGCTAACCTTTCCCCCTGCTTTAGAGCTGGAAGCAAAAGGGAAGACATGTCTCTCACACAAATGAAATCCTCTAATGGTTCGGATGGACGTTGTGCTCGATAAACCAACTCGGCGACTGCCAAATGTTTTACGTGAGTTGGGAAAAGCGTATCGATCAGTATGTCCCTAAATTCGTCGACGGATTGACCATTGTCGATGACTCGCTCTAGTACGCAAGATGATAGACCCGTCGCTTTAGGAATTAATTCTAATAAAATTAGTCGATCAAAACCAGGATGCAACTGGGCAGTGCGCGTGATTTTGCGCAGATTCAAAAGTGTGCTCTCGGTCGGCTGACCATCAAGGCGGTCGACCGACTGTATAAGGTTATAAGCCGAGGAGGGAAGAGAAAGTGCTGATCTAGGTGGTGGCGGAACTATTGATCTATTTAAAACTTCCAACATTTGTGCCACTTGTGGATTTAAGGGTTGCAGAACTGATTGCGATTCAACCAGAGTCTCAGTAGGGTCTGTTTCCGAGGCTTTTGAGTCCGAGGCTTTTTATAAAATATATTCTCTATAAGGAGTTTTCAAGTATGCTAGCTCTCCGCGGGCCGGACAAAATCTGTCCGCGGGCCGGATGTGGCCCTCGAGCCGTAGTTTGGACACCCCTGATCTAGATAAAGTCAAAAATCAATTGGTCTGGGAAATTAAATTGTGCACGAGATAGATCTGCCTAGTCATACAAATTATAAATACACTAAACAAGTGCGGGATTTTGTACTAATAGGAAATTTAAAAACCCTAACTACCAGGAACCGCGACAACCACAGGCTTTGTTAAACAACCCGGCAGATTAAAAGGCGTTACATAGATTATCAATTAGTTTACCATTTCATAAAAGAGTAAACAAACTCCAATATTGCTGACTTCCCTTTGATTGCAATTCTGAGGTTTTATAAGTAGTAAAATCTATGTGAAAGGAAATGACACAGGAAGTCTTGTCCAATTAAATGAAAAAACATAACCCCTTTTTTCAGAAATAAAAGGTAGGCTACGCCTGAAGCTTGTAAAATACTATGCACAAAATTTGTTAAAACCAGTATAAGGTAGCGAACAACATTAAACCAACATTAACCTAACAATACGAAAATATGAAAAAGTATAAACAGATTTTGATTTATTATTATAAATTTCGTGGTACACAAATAACCTTTAATCTATAATTATTTACCTACAATAGGTCACCTAACTATTATGGTGATAAGTAGGTTTTTCAAAATATGGGTATAGGCTACTAATAAACATTTTAAAAGTAAACAATAATCATTTTTGCAAATCAATTATGTAGTTACTATTATGACATAAATGTCTGTCAAATTTACAAACAGTTTTGATTTGATAAGATGTATTTTGAAGATTTGTAGTTTAGCAAGTGAATATACAAGTAAAATACAAATATTAGTTCTGTTGTAAATTATATATTAAATAGTCCTCTAGAAACAAAATTTGTTATTCATTCGAAAGTTTTTAGGCCTAAAC
>JAGFPH010008878.1:27122-43564 GCA_018207615.1 Philaenus spumarius
CATTCGGTAGTTTTGAAGAAATCGTTTTTTAACAACTTTGATCCCCCAACCCCCCTAAAATTTCGATTTTTTTTCAAACCCTTTCTTAGTGAGCACCTATGGCCCTAGAGGAAGCTACATACCAAATTTCATTCCAATCCGTTCGGTAGTTTTTGAGAAATCGTGATGAGTGAGTCAGTGGGTTTTGGCTTTTATATATATTATATAGATAATGTTAATACTTTAAAAATATATGTCTCAAATGAAGAACTTTTAAGTGCCTAAACAGTAGTAAAGTATGTTAATTTCTAGGCAGTTTCAATATGCATCTTAAAAGATGTTTCTGTTGTATCACTACTGGCCTTATATTTTCATAGTAAGTACCACCCCAACATGCGATACCGCACTGAATCCCGGACCTGGTCCTGGTTGTGACTTCATAATTATTGTAGGTGGGGACCTACAATAATTATGAAGTCACAGTGAATCTGTTTAGTAATTTAAATATATTTGTGAGAAAGTATGTGCCGTTTATTAATCTAGCTATTGTGGGTTATTACATTTACCATACTATATTTACCTACAGTTTAATGGAGTTGTGTTTTTAATGTTGCAGGTATATTGGCTGTGGCACTATGACTTAACGCAAGCTTCTACGTGCACAGGTTCGAATCTAGTTGGTGGGTTTCGGTTTTATAACTAAAGGAAAAGGAGAATATTCAAAAAGAAAATTTTACTTATGATTTACAAATTCGCCAAGACTATTAGAGGTGATTTATTAAAGTAGGAGATTAACTAATAAATATTATTATTAATATTTAGAGAGAAACCTATTCGATCGATTTCGAACAAATTTGCACCAAACACGTCAATTAGGAATGTATAGATACACGAAAAAAGGTTTTGAAAATTTAAAAAAAATAACCCCCTTTATGGCCAAAAAACCCCAAAATCAGTTATTATTAGCTAAACGAGAATTTTTAGAAAGATGCGGTTTTTTTGCATATGGTAGGGTACATTAAAGGCTACAAATAAGCCAAATTTTATCAAAATCGTTAGAGCCGTTTTTTTATAAAAAAAAATAATAACTGATTTTTTTGTGGTTTTTTTTACAAAAAGGGAGTTGTTTTTCAATGTTTGTCAAAACCGTTTATCGTGCATTCTACACAGGTCTACTTGACATGTCTATTGCAAATTTGTTTGAAATCGATCGAATAGTTTTCGCTCTAGCTTTGTATAAATACAGACATACATACAGACAGACATTTTGTAAAAAACACTTTTTTGGACTGGGAGGGGGAGGGGTTCCAAAACGGATATTCCACAAAAATCTCAACATCGATTTTTTTGCGATCACTATACTTTCTCTATACTATAGTATAATGAGAAAGTAAAAAACAAACAAACATCTTAATCCGTTCTTAACGAAAGCCCCTAAACATAAATCAGACATAATTGCACGAGAATTTGTCTCACAGAAATATATATATTCAAATATTTTAGAGTCCTGTACCCAAGTACAGTTGCAAAACATCACAAATACAATATATTACAAAATATGCTTGTTATTGGTTCCAGGAACCAATAGAACGAAACATCGCAAAAGTTTTACCAGGTGTTTTGTATTTCAAATACAGAAACGTTATTAGTTGAGATCGGATTACCGTCTACTGTATTTACAATAAAAAGTTTAAGTTAGATTTTCGCAGTTTTCAGCACACTGCAAGTAACTCTAACGTGCAGAAAATTTTCGGAAAGAGTGATGAATCATTCGTTATATTATTCTGTTCTACGTAAGATCAAAGAATGTGTATTCTTAAAAAACATCTGAGTCAACAACATTCTTGACTAAATGGTAGTCCAACCAAGTTTGTATCGCCCTTATGATTCATGTTTTAAGAAAAATACGAAGTTTGAATACAGTACAGCAACAAGAATAATATTGTAATTTCTATATTGTTTTTTCTTGTCAGCTAGACCAGTAGCAAACAGAAAACTGTATAGGCCTTAAACAAATCTTAATATTCCCAATCCTCTGGTTTAGTTTTTTATTTAATGATTGTGACAGTGTGTAGTCTTCTTCTACAAAGTATCAAAGATCGTGTTCAGTTCAAAAATGATTATTTTGAGCAGTTTCAGGAACTGGAAAGGTTTTTAGTGAGTGTGTGTGTGGACGAGGAAGTTGTGTAATGTTCTTTTACATTCAAAAATAACTTTTACAATGACCCGTATAAAAATGTTTACCAATAGAAGCAAATATTGGATTTTTTATGTAGAATAAATACCCTAAAACAATAATGCAACTGTCATAAAATAAAAACGTTGAAAAATATAAAAATACAATAATTCATTTATTTTGAAGTTTATCCAGATTCCAAGCATTGTTTTGGTACACAAACACGTTCATTGAACCCCCATCCAAAAACATCAGTTGACATTAGGTCAGGTGACCGCGGAGGTCACAAGTTCTTGAAAATAAGCCTTTCCCTAAAATCATGAGGAGCAGTTAATGTAAACCTTGCCTGGGTGTGCCTTGTTCCAGTTTGTTGGAAGTATTCCTAATTAACTTGGCCAATGAAAAGGAAAACGATTTTATTGCAGTAAACATACGCATTTATGGCGTTTTGAAAAATGAACACATCGCATCAAACTCCCATCATCATGCTGCCCGGATTAAGGCAACACCAGTATTTTTTTAGTTAAATAGCAAAATCCAAGCATTTAATTATACATACATTATACGTAACATTATACATACAAATTACTACAGAAACAATATACAGTAAGACAGTGAATAAATTTACTGGTCTCCTAGGCAAACGCCAGTTTGAGACTTCCATAAAAACGAACAAAACCAATATCGAGATGGCGAGTTCGTTAGGTGCCATAACAATGTGCACTAAATGTATTTTAAATTCGTTTGAAATTGGGTTGTTTAAATAAGTTTCACCTTTAAGGATGTTATAAATGTGTCGCCTAGTTCAGAGTTCAATTATTGGCACAATTTCAGCTTTGCCCGTTGATGTTTACCCTCTACGTTAGAGGGCGTCGGGCAATTCTCAGTATTTTGACAGGAACAACTGTTTAGGTTTCATAGTTAGTGTTTACTTCGGGCGAAAAACAGAGTTCCGATTCGTTTTCTATGAAAAGTTCTTAGCTCGCCAAACCCAACTTTCACATAACTTTTCAAGTGCTTAGAATAAAAATGACTTTCCTCAAATACTATTGTTGAAGTGTGAACTCTTTTTCTTGAAGAAAGCAGGATAATTGTAAATACTTCGCAAACTGTGCGCAACGTAAGAGTTTTTTTACAAAAATTACTCAAAATATTTCACAAAATTGTTTGAAAAACGTATAACTTTAATTTAAGAAGATAATTTTTATCCATTTTTATATTAATTACTACAGCAACCTTTTGCATACTATAACAGATAACTAGTCTGAATTAATAATCATACAAATATTTTAAACAATGTCAGGCCTAAAATTCCGTTAAATTAACCTAATTACTGAACGAACCTTTTAGAAATTAAGGTTGGTTTTATATGAATAACATTCTATTTATACTCTTGTATTTATAGTCATAGGAATTTCAATCTGAGACCAAAATACTTGATGTAATGTTCCTCTTTGGTGCAGGTCCAAAGGACGTTTTTACAAATTAACCAAATTTCTTTGGGAAATTACCAGCTGGCCTCGCGCTACTTCCTGCACTACCAACTTGAAGTTTATTAGTCAGGTGCAAATCAAACAAAAATAATAAATCGTAAAATGAAAATGGTTGTTTATTAAACATTTATACTTTTAGTTTCATTGTAACGTCTGTAATCTATCTATATAAAAGCGAAATGGCACTGATTCATTCATCAGCAGAACTAAAAATCTACTGAACCAAATGAGTTCAAATTTGGCATGCATGTTCAGTTGGACCTTTAGACGCGCACTAAGAACGGATTTTGAAAACATCCCAAAGATACGCCCAATATTCGCGTTTTTCTAGCGATTTTTTGCGTTTTCTCAGCTTTTTCGAGAACTAATTGGCAGAAAATGTTGAAATTTGGTACTTAGGTTCGTTTAAGGCCTAAAAGTAGTCTGTTAAAAAATGTTTGAGATTCTCCCAAAATTACGCCAGAAATAGGCGTTTTTGCATTTTTCCTTGCGTTTTTGATCATCCTCAAATTACGCCGGAACGGATTGGAATTAAATTTGGTATGTAGCTTCCTCTAGGGCCTTAGGCGCTCTCTAAGAAAGGGTATGAAAAATTTCGAAATTTTAGGAGGGGTTTGGGGGGATCAAAGTTACTAAAATCATAATTTCAGATCTTTTATTATTATGACAATAGTGCTTTTATTATTTAAGATCTATATATATAAAAGCCAAATACCACTCACTTACTGAACACTTCAAAAGATTACAATTACGTTAAAAAGACTGAAAATACTAACCACCACGGGCAACACCGTACGTGTCAGCTAGTCTTTTATATTTTATAAATACTAAAACTCTCACTGATTCTCCTATTTCCCAAATAAGCAGAGGATTGAATTTTACCAAGTTGTTTAAGGCTTTTCTTCATTCTGGAGAAAGCTCCGAATGTACAGTGTGATTTTAATAAAATTGGTCCTAGTAGGCCTATAGTCAGTGTCATTGAATATTCGACGAATGAATGCTGGACTAAAAATATAAGTCTCAGCGTCAACTTACCATTCCCCTGCTCTGATCGCCATCCATAGACGAGTGCACGAAACGAGTTGGCTAGTAGCGCCACAGCCGGCTTGAGTCATCAGCCGCGAGATTGTTGAACATGCATACGTAATCTCGTGTTTTGGATTCTATATTTACGAATGAATAATCATGGAAACAACTTTAAATTATTAATATGGCTTTATATATTTTACGACTTTCACAACATTTTAATTTGAAAAACGGCGTCCGAATCAAGTCAAACGTACGCAGTGTATGTTTTCGATGTTTTACGCAAGGTGTCGAAGACCCTTAATCATACGGATGCACGAAAGCTAAGCATTCTTAATTAAATAATAATAATAATAATTAAGGTGTAAAAGAGTTGATAGAGTAGTCTTAATTAATCGGTAATTATTGTACTATTGAATATGTATGGAACTAAAACTGGCCTATTTTATTACTCTACCTAAAAAAACGGGCACATCCAAATCGAGCCAATCCCTCAGGTCATTTTCGATGGGTCGTAAAATGTCCCCCTTCCACCCAGTCAAATCGAGCCAGCTCCATAAATAAATTGTGTAAGGGTCTGCCATAAATCGTGTAAGGGAATAAAAAAAAAACCAGAGGTACTAACCTATACTGTTTAGTCACAGAATGATGCCAATAACAGTATGATTATAATATTTCGTCGTTATTATCACATTATATAATTAGAATAAAAAAAAACCCAGAGGTACTAACCTATACTGTTTAGTCACAGAATGTTGCCAATAACAGTATGATTATAATATTTCGTCGTTATTATCACATTATATAATTAGAATTAAAAAAAACCAGAGGTACTAACCTATACTGTTTAGTCACAGAATGTTGGAAACAGTAAATGTTTTCTAAATACGCCTTACTGAAAATATGGAATAGTCTACAAAACTTCTGCTTCAGTGATTTCAAAGGTTGAATAGCTGGCTCGATTTGGATGTGGTCCGAGGGTCACCCTTAAGCCTCTGGCTCCATTTGGATGTTTTTGGGTAGGCGGAGCAGGTAGACTGGCTCGATTTGCCAGAGCCCAAAAAAACCAAAGTTAATTTGATTGTCTACCTCTAAAAGTGTGAAAAATATTTACTAAAATAGTTTTGAACAAAACTTACAACATCCATAAATTGGTATTTTGTCGAAAACGAATCTGTTATTTTTTTTTTTTTTTTTGCTTCTTTAAGTTTCTATATAACGGGAAAGGTTCAATTAAACCTAAAAATGTGTAGTACTAACTTCTTTACATGCAATATACTTGAAATTTCTTTAGTCTAAGAACCCAGTAATAATAATAAAAATAAAAAATTGTGCAAATTAAAAGTTAAAAAAAACAAGGTTCAAAATGATTTACGATGGGATTTTAACTATCTTATTAATCATCTTAACTCATGACATCCATAGATGTTTACATTTTGAAACTTAATATCTATAATTATGTTTGCCTACAGTTGCTTAATAAAGTGCGTTTTTTTACACTCACAGCAGTGCGCAAACTAAACTACTTGTAAGCGCAAAAAGGACACTCCACATAAAATCAAATTTTGCCCGTCACATAATGGACAATGACCACACGTATTCGAGTTTTGATAAAAATTTTAAACCTTTAATTGTATGCAATAAAGGCACATACATGGACGCCGCTGAGGAATACGAAATATACAAGGCATTTAAATTAAAAGATGAACTATTAAATGACCAGCTGAACTTCAAATCCAATAGGCTTTATGATACTGCGATAAGCGTTGACAATAAGATTACTTGAATCAACAGTTCAGTAGTTGGTCAACCTTCCAACGGTGCGCACCGATTCCTCGCTTTATATATGTTTTGTTAAATGACATGTGTGTTTGTGTTTGTGAAGTGTTTTTAATGTAGTATATGACGACCTGATCTTCAGAGAAGCCAGACGATGGAACATAGATTCCGAAACGCGTTGCAATAATATAAAAGGAAGTCACACGACGGAAATACGAAGGTAAATATAATAATTTTTACTTTAAGTAGTGACTTGGATACTGATACACAATGTTTAAACTACTTGTGTTCAGCGTCAAGTAATTATATCTCTTTATTTTACATCAGAACTATGTTCTGAACATTTTTATTGTTGTGTGACTAACTTTAGTAAAAAGTTTTGTTTAGTAAAACAGATCATTTTAAAAACTAAAACACTAATTTAAAACGTAGTTGTAGGAAAAACGTTGTATGTATTACGGCTGCAAAGTTGACTTATTAACACTTAAGTTTACTTAGCTGCGCCTCAGGCGTCAAATGTTTATTTCGTGCTACAAACTCAACTTTGCACCCTAGATACACAAATAACTATTGCGTTATCTTTGTTTCTACTTAAACACTTGTACTACATGACCTACATTTCGGTACTCAAGTATTTCACCCTAAAAAAGTGGAAGCATAATGTACTATCCCAGTAAAACTTGACAAGCGGGCGCAGTCACTGGGCGGATGTTTGGGGTCACTCATTTCGATGATATGTATAATTTCGTATAATGCTAAAGGTGTGGTCTATATATTTTTTCAATATAGTAAAACGATCGCCTATATTTTTACAATTGCATCAGCCTAATTTACTGCGAAATTGTCTCCTGAACCCCATACATAGTAAACAACGGCCTATATTTATTCAATATAGTATACAACCGCCTATACAGTTGGATCAACCGTGCTTAGCATTTGAGGTTTACGCGCGGGCCTGGATTGAGGCTATTAACGCAGCGTAGTAAAACCTGGCTAGAGGCTACAGTCCTGCGCAAAGCTTATTTTATCACTGTACTGAGTGCTGAGTAAGGGAGTAATAGAAAAACGTAATTAATGGTAGGGGTAACAACTAATAACATTGTAGACAACCGCCTATATTTTCCAATAATAATAACATTGTAGACAATCACCTATATTTTTCAATAATAATAACATTGCAGACAACCGCCTATATTTTTCAATAATAATAACATTGTAAACAATCGCCTATATTTTTCAATAATAACATTGTAAACAATCGTCTATATTTTTTCAATAATAATACTATTGTAGACAATCGCCAATATTTTTCCAATAATAATAATAATAACATTGTATACAATCGCCTATATTATTTCAACATTGTAGACAATCGCCTATATTTTTTCAATTGTAATAATTTTGTAGACAATCGACTACATGTTCACCATTGTAGACAATCGCCTATGTTGATTCAGTATAGTAAACAATAACATATTTTTTCAGTATAGTAAACAATCGCCTATATTTTTTCAGTGTAGTAAACAATCGCCTATATTTTTTATTTTCAATATAATAGACAAATTGCTTATATTTTTTTCAATATAGCAGACAAACGCTTGTATTTTTTCAATCTAGTAGATAATCATTTATATTTTTTCAGCTAGTAGACAATCACATATGTTTTTCAACAATCTTTAAAAGAATCTACAACTTAGTAATAATAATATATATTGCATTTATTTGCTAAAATATATTTCTTTAGTATCTTAATTGGTAGGTAGCTTTGTATAGATGTTGCTCATTTACTTGCTGTTGGGCAACATTGGTTAAACTATACTGTGTACTGTATATAATACCACTAGCTGACCCGTACGGCGTTGCAGGTGGTTGGTATTTTCAGTCTTTTTAAAGTAATTGTAGCCTATTCTTTTTAAGTGTTCAGTCAGTGAGTGGCATTTGGCTTATATATATATAGATCTTAAATAATAAAAGCACTATTGTCATAATAATAAAAAATCTGAAATTACGATTTTAGTAACTTTAATCCCCCAAACCCCTCCTAAAATTTCGAAATTTTTCATACCCTTTCTTAGTGAGCACCTATGGCCCTAGAAGAAGCTACATACCAAATTTCATTCCAATCCGTTTGGTAGTTTTGAAGAAATCGTGATTTAATAACTTTGATCCCCCAAATTCCCCTAAAATTTCGAATTTTTTCAAACCTTTTCTTAGCGAGCCCCTATGGTCCTAGAGGAAGCTACATACCTAATTTCATTTTAATCTGTTCGTTAGTTTTTGAGAAATCGTGATGAGTGGTTCAGTGAGTGAGTGGTATTTCGCTTTCATATATATATATATAGAATCATTAATAAACGTAGAGGGAACAGGGTTTAATCTGTTCCTCCCATAATATTATTGTTTTGCTTATATTTCTCAGTATTACAAACTTGAACAGCATTTACTAAGTAAAATTGAACTAGTAATTATCTAAGAACATTGCGACCGAATACAATTTACCCTCTTCATAAAACAAACTCTGGACCTCTTCCCTTAGTCAAAATTTGTCGTAAGATAGCAGTTGGCGCCATCCCATTGAATAGATCCCAAGACAGCGTGAATCCCATTACATAGTACATATTAGTCGAGTAAGATTCCAAGAATCTAAGAATGAAAGAAGTTCTTTGTTGTGATGACGCGCCACTTGAAGCCTGATTGATAACATACTTCATTACTATACTAGACGTACAAACATACATCTGCCTTCACACTTCTTCCATAGTGGTTTATATACTCCTCAATCAAAAATGACAACTGTGACCTCAGATCCGTCTAAATTGATTTCTTTAAAACTTTAACGCCACAAAATTATAATTATTTCATTTGATTGGATTCATCTTTATAAAAATAATTATAATATTTTTATTTTATTTTAGGGTTCCGTAGCAAAAGAAAAACGGGTCACTGATAGAGTCATTCGTTTGACAGTTGAACTTCTCCGGAACAAAGACTGATGAGAACAACATTTGGCATTGTTATTCATTCTTTAACCCTTAGATATTCCAATAATTACTTAAACCAATATCTAGTATGCATTTAAAGGGCCAATTATTTGTACCCCAAAACAATAAAAATTGTATGGTATAAAAGTTAGAAAAGCTTTTATGTCGTAAACAAACATATATTTTTCAGAATTTTCTAAAATATTACTTTAAAGATATTTCCTTAAATGTTTGGTTCATTCAAACGCCACACACTATTCTTTCTACGTTTGGTTCATTCGTTGCCCATTATTTTTGAACGTACTGCAGCTAAAATTTGGGGAAACTAGGATCCACTTTCTAAATAGACCAAATAGACCGCGGCGGCATAAGGAAGCAAATTTCCAGAAACGGCAATTTTTGAAGTGAAAACTTCTTATGGCGCGTTAGGCACTTTTTCAGATGGGTAAAAATCTCTGATCTAGCGTGATCGTCAGATATTATTCGTCATCGCCTCTGTGTTTACAAAAGAGAAATAGCACTAAATACAGTAACTCAATTCCAACACAGTCAACGGTAGCATAGTGGTCAGTATCCCCACCTGTCACGCGGGAGACCGGGGTTCGATTCCCCGCCGGGGAGGAATATTTTTTTTACAAAAAACTCATTACAACTCCAGAAATAGGTAAGATAGTTCAAGTTTGATATAAGCGATGTGTATGTTCGGTTTACAAGAGTACCAAGCACAATCATTTTATTTTAATAATTTTCAAAATGGCGGCAGTTACAAATGTTTAAAGTGGAATATCTTGAAAACCGTTAACATAACAAAAAGTGTACAAGAGACAACACATTTTGTTTTTAACATCAGACAAAATGGCTTTTTTCGTTTCTGTAGGTCAAAGCATAACTGAGTTATCTAGAAAAAAACTGAAATCATAATTTCTTGGTAATTGTCTACAACATCAAACATTATCCTAAAACCAACATTTTTTGAATTAACTAACCTAATGTTGTAACTTATGTTAAATTTGAGTACTTGGTGATACATCTAAAATGAACATAGATAAATTAGCTATCTTGGTTGATATGATAATGAATGTAAATGCATTAAAGAAACGCGTGTTGTTTCAGTATATGCCTAACCAAAATTATATTTTTTAATTTATTATTTGACTATAGACAATCATTTTTATGTTATTTTTTAAATTTTATTTTAAATGGGTCAAGGTAAAAATAATTCTCAAATTTCAGAATAAACCAATATAACCAACGATTTATATTCATGACAGTTTTCACTTCTGATGGCAGTCAAATGACTGCTTTCTTTTTTTAAATACTGAATATGTTTACAGATAAAAGTATTTAAACATTTTACTTGCAATGATATTTTTATTGTAACACAAATTTATTGTGTAACTCAATAACGCATTTATTCGACCAAATATATGATGATGTACATGCATTCGAAATGTCAGACAGAAATGGAACTTATAATTTGAAATGAAACTACACCAGCACAGTATCTATTTTCATTCTAATGTTAAAAGAACGAAAAGTTAAGTTAAAAAAATGCAATCAAATTATTTTAATGATTCCCTGCACAATAAAAATTTAAAATACAATGACTTTTTACTTAGTAATGCTATTTTAGGCGCCTATTTTTAGCAGGCCGGATGGACTGGCAATAATAATGCACATCTCATTACTACAAACTGACGTGGGGGGAGGGGAGGGCACGAAGAAGTTTAAACGTTTCTGTGAAAATTTTAGCAGTACAACACTTGCAGAAACAAAATTGTAGAATAATGAAAAATGTATTAATTTTGTCCCTCTGTAAATAGGTATACCTTACTGGTTTTGTAACAAAAATTAAATTATTAAATTAAATTAAATTACTGTAGATTTTGTAAAATATTTTTATTGTCATATTTTAACAATCTAAGGCATTTTGATTAGAAAACTAGGATATAACATAGTGGAAAACTTAAAACCAATGTCTAAAATTACTCAAACTGTAATCCATCCACAGCAACACACTGGTAACATAGCTCAACATTTTAAAAAGAAATCCTGCGGTATCCGTAGAAGTTCCTCTTCAATTGCGTGTTTTAAATCCTCATCATTGATGAAGTTGTAGGAATAAACATGTTCCTTTAAGTAACCCCATAAAAAGAAGTCACACACAATTAAATCTGGGGATCGAGGAGGCCAATCCAAAAAAAAATACTTCCACGACCAATCCAACGCCCATTAAGGTTGCCATTTAGTAAGTCCTTGACAGAATTTGCGAAATGAGGTGAAACATCAGCTTGTTTTGAACATTGTTTGGTTAATTTCTGGAACCATAAAATGAGGCTAGACATGTTGATTCAAAACTTGTGCATACCTAATCCAAGACATTGTACTGTCCGAAATGTCGTAAGATAACACCCCGTATACACTCACAGCCGCCCAAACTGTAATGCCTTGTGATTTGTGTAGCGTTTTTTTTTTTCTAGAATATGGGAATTGTTGGTGTTTTAATAATTAAAATTATGCCTATTCACTACACCATCGCGGTAGAAAGCGGACTCGTCTGAGAAAACAATTCGAGCAAGCCAATCAGGATCTAACTCATGATACCCAATGATACGTGAACATAATTCCACTCTTCTGTCCGGATCATCCTCACTTAAATTATGGAATAGGCGACTTTTGAAAAAATTGATATTATTTTTTTATTAGTAAAAAATCTGGTACCACCTCAAGAAAGCTATTTTGAAGAGAGAAAATCAAAAAATGTTTAATTATTCCACCATTTTGTTTCTGCAAGTGTTGTACTGCTAAAATTTTCACATAACATTTTCAAAGCTTCTATTGTGGGGTGTGTGAAGTTCGATGTATTAATGGGCAAGCTATACAAAATCAAACGTTTAAACCCGGTACAAAGCCACTGCCTTAACTGCAACTCTACCTAATGGCCCTGTACTAAACACTAAAACTTTATTTAGTTGGAAAGGTGGTAAACAAGAAAACATAAATACATGTAATTTCCCACTAACAATTGTAAGGGTTTTAATAAAACTCTAGCCGTCAACTCCCTGGACAAGTCTCCACCACTAATGTATAATTTATTTTGTCCTGGTTATCGCCATTGGTTAGATGATTAATTTAGTATATATGACTACGTATACCTGGGAATATTGAATAATATGGCACCTGATTAGTTAACCTTTTTGCATAAATGTATGGTTCGCACATCTGAAACGATAGCACGGATAAACGTACATAATTTTTCTCTTTGTCCTGGGTGGTGAAATGACAAAAACAGCAAAGAATTTTGCCAATTAGCTCTAAAAATTATTCGGAACAACGTGCCAGGCACACAACTTCCACTACCAGGGCCTTTAGTCATACTATGTACAGACATATGTTCAGATGTATGACGATACATGGCATACCTATTACCAATGAATACTTAACACTATAAGAAGCGAAACCTTATGCACTAAAAGGGAACAGTAGTGTTGGTAGTTTACCAAAAATCCACTCCGAGCGCCACCAGTCTTTTTGCGGGCTGCCGAGGCCGAGAGCGAGGAATGAATTGGAAGGTTTTTAATTTCGATGCACTAGCCGAGCGGCGAATATATCTGTCTCTCTCGCCAACACACACGAACAACTTTCTCTTTCACCCCCAACTGGTCCAACCCCAGTAGATAATATCGAAGTGTCAAAATTCTGTAGGACTATATAGCTCCAAGTTGGATTTTGCCCCATAAGGATTAAATAGGCCGACAGATATAATTTAAGCCAAAAATAAAGTAATTCCGACTGCTTCCGCTTTGCATTTAACAAAGATCCAATATTGCGATAAGGCTGCACAGACTCTTGAAATTGTCCATAATGGAAACAATATATTTAACGTAAAAACAATGATTAATAAAAGTTAAAATATTATGAGATTAATAAAAAAATAACTGTCTGAAATAAAGCAAACTCAACATCTCAGTTTGTGCCAATATAAAAACCGTATTTTTGTAAACTATTATTGGTTCTAAAAAAATACTCAAATCATCAAGTTGAAAGCACAATGATTTATTTTTATAATTTCAATTATGACTGAAAAAACAAAATTACAATTACACAACTGCCAAATTTAATTTAATGTCTATGTCAAACAAATTACACATTTCTACTAAACTACAATATAACCCACTGTAATTCAGAAAATGTTATAAATGTTTATGGACAAGATCGTTAAAATTCTTTTTAAAATACAAATTACATGTTAAGAATGCATATTTCAGTAGGCAAAACAAAGACATTCTATATTTACATTTAATTAAATACGAAATAAATCAATGAATACAACTTTAAAATATATACATTTTGAAAGTTTATAAATCGTTGTAAATAGAAAGTAAGAAAGGCAATTTATATCTACAGCAAATTACATGCAAAACAAACAAATAATTTCTGATTTAAAATACTTACATTAGTAAAAGTTACTTGTCATTGCCAAAAGAAAGGCAATCTACGTTTACAGCAAATTACGTACAAAACAAACCAATAATTGCATCTTTAAAATAATTTACATTACTATTTACATTACTAAAAGGTAAACATTATTGGCAGAAGAAAGGCAATCTATATTTACAGCATATTACATAAAAACCAAAAAAAAATATATATTACTTCTCTTTAACATATACATTTGTAAAAGTTAAATATTATTCGCAAAAGAAAGGCAATCTATGTTTACAGCAAATTACGTACAAAATAAACAAATAATTGCAGCTTTAAAATATTTTACATGACTATTTACATTACTAAAAGGTAAACATTATTGGCAGAAGAAAGGCAATTTATATTTACAGCATATTACTCATAAAAACCAAACAAATAATTTCTTCTCTTTAACATACATTTGTAAAAGTTAAATATTATTCGCAAAAGAAAGGCAATCTATATTTACATACTTTCTCCCCGTATCTGATAACATCTTTTACGTACTATGTGTATGGTTAGTTCATATCTTAAAGGAAAAATGTATAGTTAAAAACGGCATGTTTGTGAGAACAAGAAAAATTCCCCTTTTAAGATTGCGTTCTATACAACCCATTGTTGTGCCGAATTAACATGGGCTCTTATGGAATAATAATGCGCGCGGACGTTTAAGTGGTCAAAAGTACTCCTTTTCCTAAATGGTCAAAACTACGGTTCAGTATAGCTTTTGTTTTAGAAAGAAGAAAATTTCCCTGAATAAACCCAGACAGTCTCAAATATATATAAGCTGTGAAATATTAAAACTTTTTTTTCGGGAATAGACAAACCAGTAATAAGAAACAGTTGAAAGTATTAACTCGCTGAATATATTTAGACATAATATAGGCCTATACCTAAATAAAATTATCATTTAATTTAGCTATGTTAGCTTTTAGCCGATTTATAATTACGCCTACTATGATTTTAAACGCATTGTTATATTTTAGCCTTAATCCAATTATATTTTACTTATAATAGATGATTGTAAGGCTACACTGGATAAACCATTACAAACCAATATTTTTTAAACTTTTGATTTGTTTAAACATTGTTAAGCAAATAAAAGTATAAAATATTAGCCTAGTCGGTGTAGGTTACAACTAACAGTAATTTGCAATACGGCTGATTTTGTTTTTATAACTACCTTAAAGTATGTATATTAACATAAAAAAAGTTTACCAGTCTATCGATTTCCCAAAGTCGAAAACAAATCGATTATCATTTTTCCCCCGATTATCCTTAATATTTCGAGCTGGGATGCAGATAGAGAAAAATAAAAAATACCACCGTGTAGGGGAGGTATTTTTCAATAAAAAAGGTCATGTGTATTTATTTCGTCCGAGCAATGGTTTGTCTGGAAAAAATCGATAATGCAGGTATGTATTTTGCCGAAAGAAAAACAACCAAAGCCATCCGTCAGGGTGGAACCTAATGTGTCAACACAAAAATCCCAAACATTGGAAATTAGCACGAGTGAAGTGACGGGGTATAATGGGGTGGGGTGTGTCAACGATCCAAACTCCAAGTTGGGGAGAAATGTACAGCCCGAGTCTGGGAAAGAAGTACAGTCCACCGCGTTGACGCTAGCGAAACCTGTTTTAGTATCAGTGAACTAGAAAATCTTAGAACTCAAAGCACTACGGTTTCGCTTCTTATAAGTGTTAAGTATTCATTGCTATTACGCAATAGTCCAAAAACCGTTTCACAACAAAACACTGCGTAGTGGATTGAATAAAGTGTGTATTAGTCTTTAGTATCTTTTCAAAATATCTATATAAGACATATTTTCTGCATTCATAATTATTTATTTAATTTCAAATACAACTTGTTTTTTAAAAGAGCCTGTGTTTATGATAAAATTGAATGAAGAGTATCTCATTCTTTATAATTAACTACAAATCCTTAATTATAGTACATATAAAAAACCCCATTTAAAGTAAAAAAAGAGTAAATAATTTGAAATAAATTTGAATTTACTGCAACGTTATTTAAGTTAAACTTAACAAAAAGTTTGCACTTCTCCTATGTGGTCATAAGCACTCGATTTACATTTTTTTTAAATATTAAATTTTTAAGAAAATAAGTTCTACAACTTCATAGGCCTAAACTTAGAAACAATTTAGAACAATTTTATTCTAGTTTAGTGTTCACCACTCAAATTTAACAGGCGTTATCAAAATCTGCACACTTTTCTATTTATTTATGTGCAAAATGAATCCTTGGCGAATCTATATATATTAATTTTGTAACATAAATCTATTTTGTAACAAATACTTGATAATTTATTATAGCATATTTTCTTAATTAGAGTAACTGGAAGAGCAGAATTATGCTCAGAAGAGGAAACCAATATTATTTCCCGGAAATACATTTAATTGGAATTGATGTGTTTTCGGAAATAGGATAACAAAGCAGTACTTTGCTTATTTCAGAGAACGGTTGTACAGGGAATATCGCACGTCGTTTTATGACCGTGTTCTGAATAAGGATAATAATGTAAAA
>JAGFPH010008879.1:15125-51551 GCA_018207615.1 Philaenus spumarius
AGCCACCGTGATCCAAACTTCATAGTCGAGGATCGTTTTTACCTGTATTAGGGACATACACTCAGAAACTTTCAGGTTTTATAACATAAGGAACGCCTGATTGTCGCGGGCTCTTGGACTACTACGTTTTGTAGTTGTTTAAAGTCTAGGGAAGGTAATATCTAAAGTCTTAATAAATAAGACGTAATAAAAAAAAAAGTTGTTTTCATATTTTTTCAAAAGTATTAATTATTTCGAAAATTGTCATAAATAACTTTCTATATACACAAAATGAAAGAACATTAAACATCCTATATAAAAGGCCCACTTCACATTTTCGTACCGCTAATAGTTTTCCAGATGAAACGTATTAATGTCATTTGTCAAACGTTTTCCACACGGGATCAATATTGTAGAGCATTCAATTATGTACAAAAAGTAGACTTTTTCATTTGTAGGTAGATTATCTATATATAGTCTTTAAATAAGAGGCTTTGTAAAGACTGCCTAACTGACTGACATAGAATCGTGGAGCAAGAACTACTTACGATGCAAATACGAAAAAATTTGATTCATAGACGCACACTAAGATTATTTTGTAAGATTTGTTTTTTAAAGCGTAAGATTAGTGAACATTCTGATAAAACAACTGTTCGGATCAAAAGCTTAGCAACACATGTTCGTTCATATTAATGACCATAGCAACCAAATTAGTAAATTTAGAATCAGTTTAGAATTAATTTCTTCACAACCAACAAAGTTTTAGGTTAGATTAACAAACTAAATGAAAACACAAACAATAATAAAACATGCTTACTGTAACATAATTCAATTCAAACATCTGGTTTACAGCTAATTTGGATCAGAAACTTAACATAAGGTTAGGTCTACAATGAACCAAAACACGTTTATTTGCAACCAATTTGGCAAATTTATAACCTGGTAATTGTTCTTCACAACTAACAGTTTTTTTTTTTAGATTAGGTAAAAACAAAAGGTTTACTGTATCGTAAGTCAAACATCTTTTGTTACAAATAATTATATTGTTTCTTTTAGTTTGGTAATATCAAAATTTAAAATGTTGATTCTTAATTATTTTATTAATGGTGAAGTTAGAACGCTCTCCGCAGTTCGAATTATTGGGGTTGGTTGGATTCTATTTCGTTATCTGTCTTACATTAGCTATGTATAGGTCATTGCTCAATCACCATTTCCGTGAATATATGAGAGTATGTAATAATCTGTTTGCATTGGCGTCATCTTACGGCGTCGCCGGGATTGGTGAGCGAAGCGAGGCCCCTAGTAATACATATAATGGCATGTAAGCTGCTTGAATACTTGAATGCTATTACTGAATGTTTCAAATTAAAATTTATCAAATAAATAACACTAAGATTTTCTGTTTCATAATGACACTTGGAATTCTAATAAGATAGGCTACTATTACAAGTAGTAATTAAGTAAATTACTAACTGGGCAACCAATTCTAATAATTTACTATAACAAGTACTAATTAAGTAAATTACTAGCTGTGTACTAGCTACGGTAACGAAATATAACATTAACAACTTAAATCAAAGGTTTTATTATAATCCAAACTGTATTGTGTAGTTATTACTTCATAAAGGTTAATTTTTTTTATTTATAGGAAAATAAGTCAAAACCTTGATCAGATGTCTAATCATTAAAAGCACGTAGTGAGATTTCACTAATAAAATCAGGTGTTAGTTATTTGTAAAAATACAAAATGACCACTTAACTCACCACAACGGTTTGACGGCATTTACGTTTTATATTACATAAAAATTGAAAGTAATCAAATTACACATTGAACATTTTTGCGGACTATGTGAAGCTGTAAGATTGAAATATACATATATTATGTTGAATGGTTCCCTCAAACTAAGGGCAAGTTTCTAGACTAAAATTCGTCCATACACTGTAAAAAGGAAAGGAGTGCAGTTACGCCTTAGAGGTGGCAGCTATAGGAGCCACCCCAAGGTGTAATTGACAGGTGCTTTGTTTCAACCATTGGTGTTACAATCCACCTTAAGGGTGTAAGTTCCAAAAATATCCTAAGTTGTAACTCAAGTGTTTTGCCAAAAGGGCGAATGGGACATTTTTTGGATATTCAAAGATATTTGACTTTAATTTTTTTAAATTTCTATATGTTCTAAAGAATATTTTTCCAAAAGGACGAACATATAAATATACAAATTAATTTAATATAAACATTTTTATAAAAAGACAGAAGGGCGAAATTTGTGAAGTCTAAAAGGGCGAATATGCATAAGATTAACATTAAAATAGATATTCACTTACACTGCCTTAAGCTTATCGCTTAATATATACGTTCCATTCAAGAAATCAATTGTTTAGTATTTTTTCCTGGTTTTTTTAGTAAATATATATATATATATATACATTTTTTAGTAAAATTATGCAAAACAGCCCCAGCCGGAGACCAGATATCTAGTCATATCCCGTCAGCTTGGAAGCGAACCAACCACCGTTTGCTTTACTTCCGCCCTCCTACCCTCAAACCACAGATATGATTAGATATCTGGTCTCCCTAGCCTAGATTCGAACTCGGCATCTTGTGATCAGAAAGACGCTTCGTTATCACTAGACTACGGCTTCATGAAAGAAAACTGACAAATTAACAAAACTTCAGTTACTTTACTATCGGTATAAATATTCCGTGTAAAGTAAAAGATAGTTTGTCAGCACCATCTAGGAGCGGTTATAACAAAAATGTACCTTCATTAGCGCCATCTAGGAGTGGTTATAGGAAGTTTGCTTGGTTCTAATTAAGTGAGTCAGTATGGATTGTATTCGTGAGATGTTTATAATTACTTAGTTCGGTACTAAGTTAGTCTGTATAGTTTGTATTGGCGATACTTTAGAATAACATGTGAAAGGTCTACTATATATCATACTATATCAATGCAGTTTTTCTGAAAACTTAAAAAAAATTAAACAGTTGCTTCAGCTTTTTTTGTTAGTTATATTTATTTTTGAAATGAGTAGTGTTATGTTTATTTTACCTCTTTATCATAAAAAACGAAAGGGAGAATAGTTTAGACCTTTAATTTGAAGTACAATAAAGCAAAACCAGGGGTTTTCTTCAATTAAAGTTGTACAATATAAGCAACTTGTATGTAAGTATTCAAATAGTAAAGTAATATCGTTTTTTGCTCATACTGAAAAAACTTTAAAATGTTCCATTCGCCCTTTTGGCAAAACACAGTCGATATGCATAGAAGGAAAAGATTACAGGTTAGATTCTTACCTTGTCAATATTCCAAGCGTCTACGTCTCAGTAGATTTTTTTACTACACCGTTCCCTATTCCATCATTTCATAACCTCAAATGGGTGCAATTTAATACCATTTAAATACACCCTCAAAGAGTATTCTATCACCTTATCACCTATTTACATCCCTATCACACCTTTGGGGTGTAATTCATACTCCCTTAGGTCGACCATTTCACCCTTATGGTGTAAAGGTTACTCAAAACACCTATAAGGTGTGTTATTGGCATTTTTGGGTGGCATTTGAACACCCTAAATGGTGAAAAGTTACTCCACACTATTTACAGTGTACAAATAACTTGAGAAATATTTAAGACTTTTCGTTTTGTTTTATTTGACAAACTTAAATAGGAAAATGATACATTTAAAATTTTTTTGGGAGTATCGGAATTTTTGGGCTTCGAATCGGTACATTTTTTATGTTAACTGGTTCTCCCAGACTAAGGAGTAGTTCCACAATAAAGTATTTTCTTTTGTAAACGTTACTTATATTAAAAATACAGTGATATGTTGGATTTGTATATTTTTCTATAAATCTGCCGTGTAAAACGTTAAAATTGCACTTAATTTGTTCATATTGGTTGAAACATAATGACGTAACGGGCCAATAATGAAAGTCTTCAATATATATGATTACATGTATTATAGGCCTACTGAGTGTTATCACAAGTACAATTTAAAAAAATATTGGCTCACCTGTGTTGAGTTGATTTTATTGATACTGTCAGTATTTTGAGGCTTCTGTCAGTATTTTAAGACTGCAATAAGTTTTTTGAGGCTACAGTCAGTATTTTGAGGTTACTAATCATTATTTTGAGGCGACTGTCAGTATTTTGAGCTACAACTATCGTTATTTTGAGTCTGATATCAGTATTTTGAGGCTACTGTCAGTATTTTGAGCTACATCTATAGTCATTTTGAGGCTATTGCCAATATTTCGAGTATTTTGAGCTACAACTACTGTGATTTTGAGTATGCTATCAGCATTTTGAGGCTGCTGTCAGACCCAATGTTCTTAATTTAATTCTATTGAAACTCATTTTAACGACACTTCTTTCATTTTCATAAATTGAAAAAAAAGCTATAGATGCTACACGATTATCAAAACATTCAATACCCATATCCAAAGACTACAACTTCTGGTAGAGTTAACCAACAGAAATGTTATACATAACGTTAAGTTTAAGGTTCCAGTCTCTTTCGACAGTAAACATTACGTTACTGTTATGGTTATAAAGTAATTAATTATTGAGATTCAGGAGACTATTGAAAACACCTTTCTCATTTTGTAAAACGTCATTATTTAAAGAAGAGGAACTTTGTAACAAACGTGACTGAAAAGCTGTGCACAGTATTTTATGTGGCGAGTTTAGTAAATCGTATACCCTTATATTGCAACATAAAAAAAATTCAACATTTAAATTAAATTGTATTATATGTATCAGTATTATAAAATGTAGTTTCTTTCCAAAGAGATACTTATAGTTATATTTGGGTATAAATAAAAATAGTTTGTTGTATAAATCATTGTTAGACCTTCACATTTATTGTACAAATTAATGACATAATATTACAACTGTTTTTATTTTGATTTTTTCTACTTTTTCTTCAACGAATAAGATAAAATTAATCTGCGGGCAAAAGATCTCGCCGGAGTGTTTTAATTCTAACAAAAGCCTCATCATAGTTCATACTACCCGTACTAATAGTATTGGTCCGTAAAAGGCCCCTGTAATCGTTATTCCAGATTAAACGCTTATCTAACCTCAGACTGCGTTTGACTTATAATGATTTCTTATTTCCTTTCGGAGATTGCTAGGTGATTGCTAGATGACAGCCGTTCCCTACAACGGATATCGATTAAATAACATGTATATAAAATGTGTTTTCCCTTCGCGAAAACCACGTACAACGAGACTGGGTCTATTCCACAGTCATTATATCGTAAAAATTGAGAAGCCAAGCAGTATTATAAGAAAAACTTAATTGTCGAATGGAAATAATTACCAGAAACATTCAGAACAGCACGAGTTTGAGAATTAATTCTTCTGAATATAGTGTAGGAAATCTATCTCAAGATAACATTTGAAAAATCGTCTGTAGTTTTTCCTCAAGTGTTCAGCTACCAAATGAAATATATGTTTTAAAGATTAAAAAAATGAAGATTGAAATCTGACCATTTGGTCTAGAAATGCAAGGCGACCCCTATTTCTTAAAACTATGCTTCCATAGTAACTTAGCAATGTTTATTGCCATTATTCTTTATGATTTTTTGTTTGTTTGTATTTTTAGTCTAAATGAAAACTTTTTGAGAGAAAGCTGTGGGTAATTAAATGACTTGAATTTTTTATTTGTAATGATTTTCTGTAAGACCCTTTGTTTAATCAGGGTGGTAATTCCTGTGATTAAATTTACAAGGTCCTGCTTGATATTTCGTATATTATCGTGTTTTAATAATACTGTACTTAAAGTTTTAAGGTTTGTATTCTTTTAAACATTGTATTGTTTTATTAGGTTAGACCTATTCTAGAAGTATTATTGTTGAATGAATACTGGATATACTGGTTAGACTGCTCGAATAACTAAGCATGACATTGTACTATGTAATTACTACGGGGAAAGTAAACGTAACTTTTTATACGGTCCTTTCTGCACTTTTGTAAACGTTTAAGCCTACTTTACACCGATAAAGGAATTGAAAGTAGGGTATACAGTGAAGCAAAAGTCTATCAGTTTTCTTGGAGTTGTAGCGCTGAAGCCAAACGCAACAATTGGTGGGCCCATTTTAGATCTTCTTCCGAACACTGTACGATTAACTGTACTTAGTGTTAGATATTCACCAAGTATTATAAATTATACCTTCTTCCTTCTTGGTGAAGTTCAGTAAAGAAGATGCATGTTATCCTTCCAAAGTCCAACAGCCAGAATGGAGAAAATTTTTTCGTATCATTTTCGAACTACTGTAGATCCGCTTTACTTAATTTATAAACGATTAATTAATTACCTAAAGGTAATTTAACACCAAGATTTTTACAAACTAATTATTTTTTGTCATTCAATATTATTTCACAATTATTGCATTCCAAGCGATCAATCAGAATTAATAATTCGATGATTTAAGCGAATTTCCAAAATTTAATTTACATGTTGTAATGTTTCCAACTCTTTGGGGAAAATGGTCTACTCACGAAGGTGCACCTCAGCCTCCAGCGGAAAAACTCGCTTTGAGAGATTGCGCCTTGACCTTGCGGACTGGCATTATGGGACTTCTCTTTGCGAGTTTGCACCTTGATCTTGCGGCTTCGGATTATGAACCGCATCCCTTCGCGAGTTTGTATCTCAGCCATCGGTCTCATATCAGAAGCTGCCATACGGTAAAATCTCCCTCTTGGATTTGAACCCAGTAATTTTATGGTATTTCACGTTTAGATAGATTTTGGGGGAATTAGACGAGCTACAAGGTCGTGTAAAACAAAATGTGCCGAATGATCTCCTAAATTATTTTTTTAGACACAACCCCAAAAAGTTTCATTCTAGTAGGGTAAGAACAAAAATCCTACAAAAAATTTACTTACGGTTACAAAATGTACTTCCGGGTGTTGGATTTTTTGGCTAACGAACTCGTCCGAGCCACTTTTTCTAAGTGTGTAGGTACAATATTTGGACGAAACAGACGTATGAGCTTGGCGTATTTGGACGTGTTGGCGTTGGCGTTGGTATGTGAGTGCCAACACATATACTGCCATTTTTAATGGCAACCCTAAACGTGTTCTGGTTCATTATGTGTACTCGACCTCAGGTATCACTATAAGTGTCACTGCAATAGCTTATCTTTCATGTGGAAAGTAGCTAATAAGAGATCTTATAAATACATTAACTTTAGAAATTAAACAACACGACAATAACCAAATGTCGTTATTCCTAATAACAATAAAAGTTCTAGGGAAATGGAAGAGAATTATACATAAGGTAATAGGTTATGTAATCTGGTTTTTCTAAGTCATAGTTTTTGTCATAGTCAAGTCTATTGTATTTCCTGATTGTCAAAGCGGCCAATGATACGTTATGAAAAAATACAGCACTTAAAAAATGAACTGTTTCGCTATGGATTCCCTGTACAGTATATAAGTAAATTTTACACTACTATGTTTTACAATTTCAACTGCTGTTCTTCCGGGGATAGAGGAGGGATGGGGGTTTGAAAATGTGTTCAATAATATTTTTAAATCTAAAAGTAGGAAACTTCTATAAAAACAGTTTCCGTAGAATTAAAAAAAGCCCTTTCAAAAGATATCCCAAAAGGCAGTATCATACAGTATTGTGTTTTGGGGATCCAAACTTTAGACCTCCAAATTACACAGATAGTAAAATATTTTTGGTTGATTAGGGTTGTAAGCTCTGATTATTGGTGAGTGGGTTATTCACTTATGTTACCTTTAACTTTAACCATTCTGAATAAAATCGACTTTGACGGCCGGTTAAAGATTGAGGTTTGTATTTGTGTGTAGGCACAGTAGCCTACGCACAGCTCCTTTACCTATTCCGACGTCAATGTAAATTCTCCTGGTGGCACAATAATTCTGAGTGTACAAACACAGTTATTTTTTGTTAGTTTTTTTGTTGTCAGAAGTCGACCATTTACAAGTTTACGACGCCCATTAAAACCACCCATAAAGTATTCCTTTAACCGACCTACTTACTCCTGCGGGTTCCCGTGTCACATCAGTCAATGTCTAGAACATTTTTTGATTCTGTAGGCTTCGTAGAAACATTCGTTTACGGTTTTGAAAAGTCGTGTACGTTTTACTGTTTGTTGAAAATTTACACTATTTTCAAAACATACAACTTGAAATAGATTATTACGTAGGAAAGTGACCTACTTTCCTGGCGTATATTTGTCGTACTTTTCGTCATATTACACTGAAGACAAAACATATATCTTTTTCTTTTTATAGGAAAGACTAGCTGACCCGTACGGCGTTGCCCGTGGTGGTTGGTCTTAAATAATAAAAGCACTATTGTCATAATAATAAAAGATCTGAAATTATGATTTTAGTAACTTTGATCCCACCAAACCCCTCCTAAAATTTCGTAATTTTTCATACCCTTTCTTGGTGAGCATCTATGGTCCTAGAGGAAGCTACATACCAAATTTCATTCCAATCCATTCGGTAGTTTTGAAGAAATCGTTTTTTAACAACTTTGATCCCCCCAAACCCCCCTAAAATTTCGAATTTTTTCAAACCCTTTCTTAGTGAGCACCTATGGGCCTAGAGGAAGCTACATACCAAATTTCATTCCAATCCATTCGGTAGTTTTGAAGAAATCGTTTTTTAACAACTTTGATCCCCCCAAATCCCCCCTAAAATTTCGAATGTTTTTAAACCCTTTCTTAGTGAGCACCTATGGCCCTAGAGGAAGCTACATAGCAAATTTAATTCCAATACATTCGGTAGTTTTGAAGAAGCCGTTTTTTAATAACTTTGATCCCCCCAAACCCCCTCTAAAATTTCGATTTTTTTCAAACCCTTTCTTAGTGAGCACCTATGGCCCTAGAGGAAGCTACATACCAAATTTCATTCCAATCCGTTCGGTAGTTTTGAAGAAATCGTGATGAGTGAGTAAGTGAGTCAGTGAGTCGGTGAGTCGGTGAGTCAGTGGGTTTTGGCTTTTATATATATAGATACAGAAACTATCAGGCTTCTCAAAAACTAGTGAGCTTTTGCTCACTTTTTATAAAATAATAACAAATAATTATATTTTTTTTTAAATTCTCGTAGATATTATAAAATGTTATGAATGGATCACTATACTTCCAATGGGACAATTGTAGAACATTTAAAAACCTACAAAATGTTTTTTTATAAACCCAAATTGGACCATTTTCCACTGAGAAAAGTAGGAAAACAGCTTTAAAATTACTATTTTTCAAAAATTCATATCTTTGTTAATTTACAATATTAAGGGCAGATCTTTCGGAAAATGATTATTTATTTTGTGTGCTTCAAACAGATGGAAGATGAAATTTGTTGCATTAATAGTTTTTCCACAATTGCAGTATAAACAAATTAGGTCATCATCTTGCATAATGTGCTCTATTAACCTGAGTGGCCAGATTTAAATTTATTAAACGGATTCTGAAAGTTGACATTAAAAACTACAATTCTTATATCTTCGATTTTTTAATGTTGATAAAGTATGATCAAAATGCTTCCAATCTAACTACTAATCTAATTAAAACAAGTTTGACCACGCATAGTAGTTAAGGGTAAATTCTTGTTGAACTTCTGTTTTTTTCGTATTTAAAAAAGTGTTGCCTAAAATAATTCTTCTTTGCTTTTTTACAATCAGTGAGTATATAGTTTCACAATATTTACAGAAAAATACTTGGTTTGTTTGCACTATGTAGAAATTGAGATGGTCACCAGTAAATCCATAAATATAAGTTTTTATTGTATATGTATACCAATCCAAATTATTCTTGTCTATACTATACGCCTCCTGACGGTATACTAGTATTCTTCGTAATAGGAGTTGTTAAGTCTTGCTTCATAATCTGAGTTTAGGAATGAGGACGCTACATAGCGGGCAGTTGTTGTGTACAAGGCTTCTGTTTATGAAACATTGACGAGTGGAGGGTCGACAGACGGGAAGTAAAAGATAGAACAACAGTAAACAGATATCTACCATTGCGAGTGTTAGACTTGTCGACAGACAATGTAGAAGAGAAACTTATCCCTCAATTTAACGTATGTACATTCATGCTGTCTTTCACACGTTTCAAGGGAACTAGTATTTACATCCTCTCTGATGTCTAAGCTGGCTTAAGGCACTGGAATTATTCGATTTTCAATTAATCATGGTTAGTTTGGGACTGTAAGCGGTGAATTAAATGGCTAGAAAAGAGTTGTCACGCAGGCAAGGAGGCATCAAATCCCCTCGCAAGAGTTGTGGCCGAAAGGTGCTTCATTAGCGAATTTCCATAGGAAAAGTGAGCTATTGCAGAGATCCTTATGATAAGATCTAAGGTTGGGAGTAGTAAATGAGCACCAATCATGGTCCACAGAACACGTTTTGGGGTGTCATTAGAAATTTGATATATGTATGTATATATCTATACATAATTAATTTGCTAGGGGTTATTTTGTGAGTAGAACTCCTCCTAGAGTTTTTAACCGATTTTGATGTTTTTGGTGTCATTTTACAGAGCTCACTCTGAAGTTGTGCTTCCCTTAAAATGAGCTCAATGTATGTTAAGGGCTTCGCCCCAGTGGCCCTCAAAGTTGCCATGTTAATCTTATGGAAGGTCAATCTTAAGGAAGAAGAAGAAAGATTTCTTTTGATTTTATCAGGGGCACAAAAAACAGCTGTTCGTATGAAAAGCTTAAAACAGCTGATTTTGATCAACAGCTGATTTTGATCAACAACTGATTTGGATCAAAAACTGGATATAATTTTAGGTTAGGTAAATCAAGCAATAGCGAAGCATTGCCCGGTCCACTAGTAGTTACAAATATGTTTTAACATCCCATACACTATTTCTTCTCTCCTACCGATTTCGCTGCTTCAATGTGTCAGCATCTTCAGGGACAGGGTTGATCCGCTACTGCTTAGTCAAAAACATTGTTTACATAAACACATTACAGAACACATACATACACAAACACACATTACAGACGCATACTATATACACTATATACGCAAGTCCTGTTAGGTCGCCGGCCAGTTCAGTACTGTATATATATAAAAGTATATATATGTGTTCGCACTGTAAGTCCGATTTGGTACACACGTTGATTGCCTACGTCACTCGGACGAGTTCGTTAGCAAAAAAATCCAATACAGCACGTTTTTCAACAGGAAGTAACTATTTTAGACTTTTCGTGCGAGAATAAAACATTTTTAGGGTTTTTATAAAAAATAAATAAATATAGGATATTATTCTGCACATTTTGTTTTTTACACGACCTTACAGCTCACTTGATTTTCCCAAAATCGATCAAAATGTAAAATACCATAAAAGTACTCGGTTGAAATCCTCGTAAGAGTTTATGATCTGAGGTCGACGGCCGAGTTTGTACCCTGCGATCGAAGCGAAGCAGTTAATAAACCGAGGCCGCAAGTTCGAGGTGCTTTAGCGAGTTGAATGAATGAGCGCGTGAGTCGAAGCTGGAGGCTTAGGTGGAAACAAATTCTACTAATATATTTCGTACCCACATTTGAGTAGATCAATTTCCCAAATAGTTGGTTGAAACCCTAAATCATACAAACTTAATTTTGGAAATTCGCTCAACTCACGTCACCTATTCAGCTGCGCGGTCGAATTATTTAAAGCTTGTACACCGAATGTCCAAAAGCTTACAAAGGGAATATTTAAAAAAATTTAAACATACCATTTTTTGGTAGGTCCAGGTTTTACTCTTCAACAATGTAAAATTAATAGAGGATCATTAACATCAAACCGAAACACTATTAGTTGTATTACTTGTTAATTGAATAGTAATCGATTTTAACATGATTCAATTTATTACGTTGATCTTCTCAAAGAAATTGAAAAGGAAAAATCTATTAACTTTAATAACACGTTCAAATGTTTGTATGTGTATTTTGAAGGTCCAGCAATTACGATATTGGTTGTGTTTGGATTTGATTATTGCCATCAGAATTTAACTAACTATTTTTATTTCTGAAGTCACCTTAATACTGGTATGCCTGAAAAGTTTCTAATGGGCAGAAATTATCTCAGGCGGATTGTAGGTCTCGCGATTGGCCAATGTCCGGCAAATTACCACGTGAACAAAATGGGGTCGGTTTCAGAGATTAACGGAACTCGGGAGAGCGTTTAGGGGTCCTGAAGAGGTAGGTGTGCAGTGATCAAAACACACTCCTGGGCTTTGTATGTGGACTTGTCAGGATGAACTCTAAAGGGACCGTCTTCCACAATAAATTAATTTTGGTCGCAGTAGCGGGGAGCTTATGGGTTCCTTTATCCCTATAGTGACACAAAAAGAGTAAGCAGCACTGGCGCATTACTATAGGAGAATTTTCTTAACAGGAAAAAATACCTTCGCGCAGGGTTTTATTAAATTTAATTGCCTTTCGAATGATATAACTCGCAAATTGTACTCGGGCTTATGAGTGGGAGAAATCGTGCAATTTACTCGCTCTAACTTTGCCATTTTGGGTTGAATCAAACAGGCCGCTATTTTGCGTCGAATAAAAAAAAACCCGCATCTGGGAAATTCTACAAGGACCCTTTTACCAAAAATTCTGCTATTTTGAAACATATTTACTACTATTTATCAAGGTGAGAAAAAACACTTACTTCTTTATAAACTGCTTAAATCATTATCTGAAACGATTAAACGGTCTAGCTCCGCCATTTTGAATCGGTCCGAAAGAAAAAACATTGTATCTAAAGAATCCTACTAGGACCTTTTCACCAAAAAATCTGCAATTTTAAAGAATATTTACTACCACTTATCAATCCGGGAATAAAACATATATATATACACATTATATTATATAAATTAATGAATTTTGTTTATCATCTTCAAATGGTCTGAAACGTAAAGGAATGAAGTCCTATCCTCCTCCGACCAACCGTTTTCAAGTTGGGTCGAGTGCAGGTCTCATAGCTCTTCTTTTCTTCGAAAATTCGGTTAGTAATAAATATATTTTTAAATGTCATAGAAAAAATATGACATTTTTGTTAATTATGATTTAACTAAAAAACTGCCTATTTGTTTATGATTCAACTAAATTGGGTTAATAAGTTACTGTCAAAGAGAAAATGTTTTGAGAAAATAAGGGTGCCCTACGCAGGAAAAACGAAACCAACAGTTTGTTTTTTTAGTTGGTTAAAATGTCTGCATCTTTTCAATATCACCGTACTAATCTACTTACTGTGACCTCTCCAGTGAAGATTTAAAAAAATGTATAAACATTTAAAATTACAACAAAATTGTGTTTACAAAATCTTTACGCAAAATGAACTAATACTTACAAGGTTTACTTTCCGTTTTCTTTATCTGGATTCATCCAGAGTGAATTGAACACATTATAATTTTATTAGATTTTCACCGCAGATGATCAATGATTTATTATTGAAAATACATTTAAATCATAATGACCATCCAAAGTGACTCGTATTTCGATTTGTGAAATTGTCAATTTAACGCTGTATACGGTTCACACAAAAATGATCGATCTTTCAACGCGTTGACATGACAATGATTCATTAAGTTTTAATTGGTTTAATTGGTTCTTTAATATGTAGAAGGCGTCGAAGAGTTATTTGATGAAACTAAAGAAAGAAAAGAGGAATGCTGCTCGTATTTCTTCGCGGAAATAAAATAAACTGTGCAAATAGATTAAACCGCTTTTCAAATACTGACGTTAAAGAATTGTTCGTTCATAGCTTCCCAAATATAGGGTAAATATTTGTTTAATATTTGCAGTGGTGTACAATTTATAATAGGCCGTAACACCAACAATGTTAAATTTAAACATAATTTTTCCACTCAGAATGATTATCTTATATTATTAGCGGAGGAAAGATGAGCTATTTTAGTGACCTTTATGGTGAGTCCTAAAGTCGGGAGTAGTAAATGAGTACCGATCATGGTCCTCAGAACACGTTTTGGGGTGTAATCCTATAATTATGTTACAACGGTCCGTATGTAGTGGTCCTCGGTTCGGAAGCCAATTCTACAACGGTACGCGCACCAACTTTCTTGGAACACTAACTTCAAAAACTTAGATTTGTAAAATTTCTCGTATTTGGCAACTTTCAGTTTATAATTTAAAGCAAAATTTATTTCAGATTCTGGTTTCTATCAACACAGTTCTATCTACTATTAGTTGACTTTACTATTTAAATCTTTTTAAAACTTTAATTAATTTTATTTGCTTTCCAAAGGTGTAAATTTTCTCACCCTTTCAATTTTATTATATTTAAACATTTTATTTCATTTTTTCTTTATAAAACTTTACCTACTTTAATTTGACCAAATTTGACTTTTTCTCTACTTAGAGCATAGTGAACTTTAACCAATTTCTTTAATATACGAAATTCGCCAATTTACCTTATGATATTTGTTTTGATCTGCATCCGTAGATTCTAAAAATACATTCTTTTATGTCTTGAGCAAAATTGAAAATTTCCTTTAACTTTATTTTTTTAAATTACGTAAGCATTATTACTATCATGATTTTAGCCTTACATGGCTAATACATACGCGTTTAACGTAATGCATTTTACGAAGAAAAGCCCAAATTGATTATCTCCTGAATTCTAGTATTCCCACAAAAATCATTACTTCGAGGCTAAGTTAATTTTCATTCACCGACTTGTCTAAGTTCAACAGTCATCTTTCCAGATAACGCCCATCTCGCTTCATACGTACAGGCACCGAGCTGGTATAGAAAACTCTATTTTTACAAAGTTTTTGTAAATCTCAATTTTTCACACGGGTCCTGCTCACTCTAATGACCGAATTATTTTCTATTTGGTCCAAATTTGGTACACACGTTGGTTGTCTAAGACAATCGGACGAGGTCGTTATTAGAAAGAAAAAAAATCAAACAACCGAAATTATGTTTTTCGACAGGTAATAACTATTTTTAGATTTTTAGTACTATAGTAAAACATTCTTTACTTTTCTCTACAAAAATGTATGTAGGATATTATTCTGCACATTTTGGGTTTTTACAAAACCTTATAGCTCGCTTGGTTCCCACAAAATGGATCAAAACGTAAATACTATAAACGTACCCTATTCAAATCTACTTGGTTGATTTATCGTGGGGGCATCTTCTGATTCAAATCTGACGTCCGAGTTTGCGAAGCGAAGCAGTCGTTAATCCGAAGCCACAAGTTTAAACCGAGTTTTCCTCTGCGAGTGGAACGAAGAAGTGCGTGAGTTGAATTAGGCCCAACAATTCTATAAGTATACTTTGTACACAGGCAGCTATTCAGCGCCTTCGTCAGTAGAACAATTTCACAAATAATTGGTTGAAACCCTAAAACATTTAATTTACATAATTTTGAATATTGGCTATGTCGATTAAGCCGTTCCGAACATATGTTTAAAGTAATGTTTCCTTTATTTTGACCCATATGATCCCCATTATGACCCATACTAGTTAGTAATTTTAAGTCTAGGCCCAACCTAAAATTATTGTATGTATGTTGCCGTTAAGACAGGTAAAATAAATTAAACATACACACAATAATTTTAGGCTAGGCCTAGACTGATGAACCAACATTTTATGTTTATTGAATGTATTTACAATGAATGGACATTTAACTGTGTTTACCACCTGAGCTTTGATGTTATAATTAATTCTATACCTTTATTATAATAAAATTAAACGTATGGAAACAGTAAATATTTGTGTAAAAAACAAGCTAATAATAAACGGCAAAAGAATTGAAGAAAAGGCGCAATGAACTTCGTTCCTGACGGGGTCCCAAGAAATGTACTATACTTTTTCTATAACTACGGATGCATTTTCAACAAACATGTAATTTTGAATTTTTTCTTGAAATACGTTTCCACGTTACCATTTTTACGACATAGTGACAGTGGAACTGACCCAGTTTCGTTGTAGGTAATTTTAGCGAAGGAAAAAGATATTTGACATGTGCTACTTAATCAATAACTGGAGGAAGGACGGCTGTCAATCATATGGCTATCTCTGAAGCAAACTTAGTTAAGTCGAGTGCAGTGAATAGAAAAAGTTTTTACGTATGAAAAGGCTAGAGTGATGTATTCTATAAGCGACTAGGGAAGATCACTGCTTGCTTCGCTCGCAAACTTCTTCATTCCTCTACACAAATATTTTACACTTTATATGAGCAAAATAAGAAAAAATAGAAAATTAATGAAATATAAACAAATGAAAATAATCACGCAGCTGAACAGTTTATATGTTTACCTTGTCCTTTCCGCCTGGGATTATGGACTACGCTTTGCGACTTTGCACCTTGTTCTTGCGGCTACGGACTATGAATCGCATTGCTTCGCGAGTTTGTATCACGTTCAACGGCCTCGGATTAGAACCGGCCCCACGTGGATTTTTTACCTGGTACTTTTATGGTATTTTACGTTTTGATAGATTTTAAGGGAACTAGGTTAGCTATGAGGTCATGTAAAAAAAACAAATTGTTGTTTATAGAAAGCAAATATCAGCCGATTCAGAATCCAGAATGCAGTAAAATCAAAAATCATCATAAAATATAGGGTGTTCCATAAAAAATTCGAAAGTTGGCTTCCAATTTCCTATATAAAAACATTAAAAACTGTACTTTAAAATAAGAACTTGTAGCCTAATAAACGGAGGGCTTTCCATAAACAATAATTTGCAACAATGAGAAACAGTAGCTTGATATTGAACATCTGTTATCAACTTCATTTTTCATGTGTGAGAAATCTGTAGTTTTGTCATTTTATTCCTTTGCATTATGGTTTTAAAAAATTATCTAAATCCGTATTTCTTGATTTTAAAAAGTTATTTGTTTGTCTAAAAGAAATTGATTAGTGTTGAGAACGTTTTCATTGGTTCAAAACGTTTCTATACAAAACTATCTTCCGCTCAGGTGGGGTGTTTTAAAAATTTTATAGCCCTCTAACTTTAAAACTGTTGTCGTATCAAAAAATCAGTAAGAATAAAAACGTCTTAAAATAACTTGTAAAACCCAAAACCATCTTAAAATATAATAAGGGTGTTCCATAAGAAATACGAAAGTTGACCGCCATATTGGAAAATGGCGGCCATTTACTTTTTAATTTCTCAAAAACAAGGGAAGGTTCTCTAAAGTTATCTGTCAGATTTATAGTTTACAAGATACCAATAGTGAGCTATATATATATATATATATAAACACAATTTTTAATGATAGGTACTCCAAAAAGTGTTCTGAAGACCATGATCACGTCTACTCATTTTCAAAATAAGACTCATTTTCTACTTTCGTCCTTATTTCTCACCATAAGAGTCACTGCAATAGGTCATCTTTCCAATTTAAATTTTCTAATAACTGCTCCTCATAGATTGTAATATTATGCAACCAATGATACTTAATGATATGGGGTTTACTTCACTACTTGCTAAAAATCCAATTTCAAAGTAGAACAGATGAAACAGAATGGAGAAGCAATGGCATGTGTCGTAGATTGCCTAACTAATTGATCTATGATCCTTTAAGTGTAAATTGTTTGTACGAAAACATTCCAGATGATGTTGTAAGTAGTTCACGTTATTTCACAATTCAAGATTCTAATTCAGTTGACAAAATATATTTTGAATTAAATGACTACGTTACTATAGTTTTAATTTGTTTGTAAATAATAATCAAGTTATACTCGTTTATTTTTGGCAGAACTGATTACAGTATTAGATTTCTTGTTTTGTGAAGCTATTTCAACAATTCCAAATGATCCAAAATCACCTTTGACGGTTTAAGCAACCACTATCTTGATCGTGTCAAAAATATATGTTAAGAACACGCAACCATAAAAAAATTACAAATAACCAAGTAAAACAGATTTTTACCAGTAAACGACTGTAAGGCTGGGTTGCATCAACCGGGATCAAATACCTGGATCAGTAAATCCTGGATCAATTATTTGATCCAGGTATGGTGCAATAGAAACCAATACAACTTTTCTAGATCCTGGATCAAATACAACTTTGATCCTAGATCAAAACTGATCCTGATTGGTGCAACTCAGCCTAAGAGTAGTGTGAAATAAAGATACACCAAAATACAATCTGAGTATTGGCTGTCACAAAGAACCTTAGCTCGCTTTATTGGATCATATGTTAACATTAAAATAATTTTAAAATGTTCAGTAACTTTTTTTAATTCGGATTAGTTTAGCCGTAATCCGCTATTTGTTTTTTTTTTTACAAAATTACACTGTAACTCCAGGAATAGATAAGATGAGTTCCAATTTGGTATAAGTATTTTGTATGTTACGATTTATAAGCGTACCAAACATCAAGAATTTATGTTTGCGTTACACATTTTGCGGACGTTACACATTTTGTACGTGTTGTATCTTAAAAACCGATAAATTTATTGTTTGTTGTTGTTTCTGTAGGTGAAAGGATAACCGAGTTATCGAGAATAAAACTGAAAACATAATTTCTTGGTAATTGTCTGCAACATCCAAAACTAGCCTAAAACCATTATTTTGTGAATGCTTATAGTTTTAATAAATAAGATAAAATCCATTGCTCTAAAATGTTTGTTTTATTCAAATTTTATATGTTGTAGACAATTATGTTTTCAGTTTTTGTCAATAACTCGGTTATCGTTTGATCTACAGAAACAACAAAAATCCATTTTGTCTGTCTTTAAAAAAGAAAAATATTTTGTCTCTTGAAAATTTTTCGTTACTTTAACGATTTTCAAGATGTTCCACATTAAAAATTTGCAACATCCGCCATTTTTAAAATTATAAAAATACAATCTTAGTGTTTGGTACACTTGTAAATCGTAACATATGCAAAATGCGTATACCAAATTTGAACTCAATATCATATATAATTCTGGAGTTGCAGCGAGTGTTTGTAAAACAAAAACAAAATGGCGGATTGCGACTAACCAAGCCAAATTGGAAAAAAGTTACTGAGCATTTTTATTTTTTTTTCAATTTATCTATCCGATCCTGTATAGCGCGCTAAGGTTTTGTGACAACTGTATAAATTGCTGTGCTATCTGAGCAGTAGCAAAGGTCAACTTTGCGGGTTGCAATAGTTAATAATATATCTATATTTATTAGTATAATATTGAATAATATTAAATTGTTTAAGAGATTTAGTGACTAACGAATGTTTAAAATTAATGTGAAATTTTAAATGAGCAAACAATTTAGTATAGTTTTGCATCAATAATACGCTAAAATTTGGATTTTATTTTGCTGCCATATCAATTAAAAATTGCTTTATATCGAGGTCTGCAATTTAATTTATAAGGTAAGGATATATAATGAGGAAAAATCTTTATTCTAAATTTCTTATAAATATAATTTTATATACACCCCAAGTGAAAGTTTGGCACACCCTTTCCCTCAAGTTTTGCCACTGCTGACACTATCTACAGTATATTATTTTTGATACTAACACGATTCTTAATAGTTTTAAAATTAGAAAATCTGCCTTCCTTAAGGAATGGAAATTTATTCGTCTATTCTGTAGCTTATGGGTTTCCCATAGTTTTGTTTGGTCTACTGGCCTTCGCTTTTTTATTTGTTTTGTTAATTGTCGATTTTGGACAACAATGGTTTTAATGTTTGCATTTGAGTACCATAAAATCAAACGTTTTAGTAAATAAATATTTTATTGTATAATTGCTTTCTTTCTAAAACAACGTAAATTTGTAGAAAACGGACTATTTAAAAAATGATTAATAGCTAATTTCCACAGAAAAGATGAACTATTGCAAAGACTTTTATAGTGATACTTCAGGTAGGGAGTGGTCAAATATGTAAATATATGTGTTCGCACTTTTACAACCGCAGTTTAGTCCGATTTGGTCTAAATTTATATAGCCAAAGAATCTACAAATCGGAAGCAAGTTTTTTTTTACAGAAAGTAATGTTTAGATTTTTGTACTAGAGTGAAACTTTTTTAGTTTTATCTAAACAAAATAAATGTAGGCTAGGAGGTTATTCTGCACATTTTTCTGTTACACAACTTAATAGCTCGTCTGTAGGCCTACCCGGTTAAAATCCTCGTAGGGCGGCGGCCGAAGCGAGTTTGTCCGCTGCGAGCGGAACGAAGCAGCGTGAGTGCTGGGACAAAAGGTTGAGATGCAAAAAAATTCTACTAACATATTTATTTGGTACTCTAAGATAGCTAGTCAGTACCTTCGTGAGTAGACCAATTTCCCAAATAGTTGGTTGAAACCCTGAAACATATAAATTTAATTTCGGAAATTCGCTCAACTCACGTCAGTGGTTCAGCTGCTTGATCGTATTATTTTATTTGTTTTGTCAATAGACGATTTTGGACAACTATTTTAATGTTTACCCGTGAGTACGATTAAATCAAACGTTTTAGTAATACAATAGTTGATTGTATAATGCTTTCTTTCTTAAACATCGTATATTTTTAGAAAACTTGGTATTCTTTTAATGATTATTTTCTTTTGTAAACACTATCATGTTGTAGTTACAGGCTATACGACAAAACGTATTCTAGTAAGTTTAATAATGTACGCGGGGTGGTTCAAAACTTTCAATTCAGGCCCAGGAGACCTTTACTGTGGAATTTACAAACCCATGTTAATAGTGATTGCGGAGTTGGAACAGCAGATTACTGTTGCATAAACTTACGCCCTTTGACACCGCCCGATCATCCATTACTGATCCGTTGCGGAGGTTTACATCCATCACAGGTATTTAACGCGATGGGGTGGGGGGGAGGTTGATTGAAAAAGAATTACGGCCGACCGACTACTAGCGAGTAGCTTAAGGGAGGGTGGCGTTTAGAAAATCGATCAAAACGGGTCCAGAAGCCGTGACGTCAGGTGTTTGGGTTTTGTACTAGCCTTTGTGAAAACATCGTCTTTATTTAATAAATATTTAAACTTGATTCGTTTAAGTTTCGACGAGAAAACGGCAAAGTATTTTTGCGATCTTGTTAGTCTAGTAAATTAATAATTTGTGTGCAGGAAGATTCTAACCAAGCTGAACATTTGTGTACGCCTGTAGTTATTGAATCAAATTTGAACACAGATTCTAACAAATAATAAGTTTACAGAAGTACATAAAAGTACTAATCTATTTATGGCACTGCAATATTTAATTTGGTTACAGAGAAATCTATATAAATAAAAATGTAAATGTTCGTTTGTTCAAAATCTTAAATCTTCGAAAGATCTTCACAGATTGTTTTGGAATTTTCACAATACTTTTTGAAACACTACGCAATCTGGAAAAGTGAAACAACACACACTATACTAAATATTTTACTGTAATGGGACCACCATATACTAAATAATAATTCAATATGTTTAGTGTTGGTACAGTAAACAGCTGTTGGTTCTAATATTTAAATTAACAGCTGATTGTAAACTTTAAAACAGTTATTTGTATATTATCTAACTTTGAGTTAGGTATTTTAAATGGCACCATCTACTGGAAGTAAAAACAACACACACCGTACTAAATATTTTATTGTTACGGAATTGCCATTATAAATAATAAATCAATATGTTTAGTGTTGGTACAGAAATTGGCTGTTTCCATTAACAGCTGAATTCAAAAATTGAAACACTTATTTGTATATTTAACTTTTCGGTAAGGTTTTTGTTTAGGTGTAGACCTAAGCCTTGCTGATTCTTTTAACTTTTATTATAACTGCTGTTATAAAATGGACGAAATAATTTACAAACCCCAAAAACGTATCATACACCTTTACATATCCTAGAACCTAACAAACGAAGAGGCGTTACACATTTTTTTTTAACACGAGCTGAATTTTGAGATTTTAGGTGTTTTGGTAAAACAAACTACGCTGATTAATTTTGATTTTTCCCGTGATTTTGGTGTTAGGCATCGATTGCCTAAAATCATTTATAAGAAAATACCTTTCTTTAGAGGACCTACGTACAATTTTAGGGTTTTCGAATTATTGTGGTACTGGAGATTTTGCGAGGAGGACGCCAGCGAGTCGGACTTCGTAAATATGTTATTCATTGATAAATAGTTAGTAGAAATAATAAGTTTTACTTTTGCGTCATTTTTTAGGTTATCTAATCTTATTAAACGAGAAATTTTTGTATATACATTTATTCTGGGAATCTCGCTAACGGCTCTAACGATTTGGATGAAGATTTGCATATAGGGGGTTTATGACGTCAGGAATCGAATGCTCGAATCAAAAGTAGCTCTTTTCGCCTATGTAAGCTCTGAACTTCTTTTATATACCACTTTTGAAGTCACTAAGAAGGCCTTGATGTTATATTCTAATAAAATGTTAAACTAATTGCACTCATGTTTAAATTTTTTTTAAATAAACAGTTCAAATGAACGTAAGTACGAAAAATATGTATATGTATTCAGTATGTGATTCGTATTTACATACATTTTCCTAAAAAAATAATTTTGCAAAAAAAAAAAATACTGACGGATGATCGACTAGGTACTTATATTAATACGCGAACATCGAAAATGTAAGTCCTTTTTTTTAGTATAAACGTCTATAAAAAAGAGTTCACGTCCATTCGTACGTACGTGAGTAATAATATAATATAACAGCTGATTTCACCCCATCATCTGTAATACTTAAACAAAACCTATCGTAGATTATACTTTGGGGTAATGTTTACAATTTCAATCAATAATATAATGTCTTGTAAAGTAGATTTTTCTAAATCCGAGTTATAGAACTAATATAGACTATAATACTTTATGAGATTTCCTTTAAGGTTTTAAAATGAAGGTAAATACAACCATTTATCATCAATGTATTTATTTTTACAAATTCAAAGAAGATACACATTCGTTTAACTTCGGAAACATTCGTACATCTTCGTATAACATATAAACATATTATATTATTAATTTCATAATTATAGTATTATTAACTTTAAATTCATTTGATATATCAATATGAAATGAAAAGCAATTAAAAGGTAATATTTGTATATTTATTTTGTTAAATATATAATAGTGTATATAAATACAAAATTTTTACAAATAGGCCTACAGTTTTATAAAATCATATCTAAATATCGTTATAATTGTACACATTTACTGAGTAAAACATCCCTTCATATTATTTAGATTCACGAAAAAAATGATGCATGTTGCCAGGTAAAATAAAATAAAAATATGCCTAACCTATAATTGTGTTGCTGAGCTGGTTATCCTAATCATCTGTTTTATCTGTTACTTTATGCAGCTGGTTGCTACGAAAATGAATATAAAAATGTATTTTTGTAGGTCATGACTTTGTATTTTTATACACACATGAATTTTCCATACAAAACTCTTCAAACTATTAAATGAAAGCAATTTGATTATATTAATGATAACGGGGAAAATATTTCAAACAAATAATTATCGTTGTTTTCATTACTTTAAAATTTAATCATCACTTATTTTTATTTATAAGTCAAGTTATTCTACCGTTTAGTAGTCAATTAATTAATGAATTTCATATATTTACTAAAAATTTTAAATTAATCCCATCAAGGTTCTTCTTTGCCCTTTCCTAACCTTTTCCTTATAGCGTCAATGCGTACAATACATTTTAATATTTTATGTGTGAACAAGTTAAATTTCGTAAATTTACAAACAGAATTGGTCGAAATTTTGTCACAGACGATTCTAGTATGTATTATTGTAAAATCCTGGTGCTAACTGGGACCTTACACCTGAGGTACACATATGCCTAATTTCGAGTTTGTCCCCGCACGGGGGGTGCAGACTAGCTGCACCTACTAAGAGGGTTTTGGCGTCCCTCGCGGTACCCGAGTCAAACAACGCCCAACACATTCAACACATACAATACATCCATCCAATTACATACACACATACATCAAACAATACACACATTCCTATTCTCACCTTCTTTTAGGATTTTGACTGTGTAGAGCCATTGCGCGTTGGGAGTGCTGAACCTGCCAGAGTCTTGACAACCTCTGGTTTGGTAAGGCTGATGTGAGCTTGCTCTGCCGAGACGTATGCGTGGTTTCTGTTCTGGGGCCAGCCACTTCGGTTCTTGGTCAGGAAGTGTTCGCGGTGTTGAAGAAAGTCGGATTCTTCCTCACAGTAGTTTCGGGTTCCAGACTGATGTCCATCCAGACTGGCAAAAGAGTGCTCGGGATCCTCACGGAACAGGGGGTTCGGAAGTGAAAGCAATGTGATCTGATGGGCACGCCCTTACCGAGTTCGCCCGATTCCGCCTAACACGATGCGCTGGACAAAAACACTCATGAGATTTGGGAACAAAGAGACCTCATTCAGATTCGTCTGATGAGTCTGTAAACAAAGAACTGTTTAAAAAGACAAAGGAGAGGGCTGCTCAACAACCATCTGAGTTGCCAGCTCCCAAATTTTTAGTTTTTTCGAATGCGGAAAAGGATTCTGATTTATCAAAGGTATCACCCTTTGTAATCAACAAAGCAATTACTGGAACAGCGGGCCCTGTACTTTCCATTAGGAAATTACAGAATGGCACCATTTTAGTGGAAACTAACAGCGAGAAACAAAGTTTGTTGCAGTTAAAGATGACTTCTTTCTATGACAAAGTCAAGGTATCTGTGGATTATCCTTGAATTATTCAAGAGGTGTCATTACCTGTAGAGACTTGATCCCCATTAGTTTGGAGGAATTAAAAACCGAATTAGCTAGCCAGTCGATCGTTGACGTCACTCGCATAATGCGCAATGAAAATGGAGAGAAAAAAACCACTGCTTCTCTGATTCTTACATTTGGCACACCTACACTGCCAGAGCATATCTATGCTGGTTTTTACCGTCTTTCTGTCAGACCTTACGTCCCAAACCCTCGACGTTGTTTTAAGTGTCAAGGGTTTGGACACGTGAGTTCTACATGCACAAAGCAAGAAACATGCGGTCAATGCGGCAAAAAAAGGTCATAATAGTGAGGGCTGCAATGATGACGCCAAGTGTCCCAACTGTGGCGGCGATCATCCTGCACGGTCCTTTAACTGTGAAAAGTTTAAAGAAGAAAAAGCAGTCCTTACTATTATGGCTAAGGAAAAAATATCATTTAACGCCGCCAAAAAATTATATAAAACCTCTAGGCCTACTCTGGAAGGCAAATCATTTGCTGCAGTGGCTTCAAACAAGAGCAGCACTCCATGCGCAAGTTGTGGAGAATTGGCTAAAACTGTCAAAATCTTAACTGACCAAGTTGCTTAGCTAGTCTCTCTATTCTCTAAAGTGTCTCCTTCCGCTCCCGCTTCTGCTTTAGTCGATTCAAATTCCGTTCTTCCGTCCTCTAGTTTCTCAGTATCACAAGCAGAGATAGAACCATCTATCCCTGCTCTTGATCTGAGAATAAAGACGCAGTAAAAAACCATTATAAAAAAGAAAATTACTCCAGTATCTGGGGTAAAGCAATTTTTAAAGAAATCATATACATGTCCTTCTGTAGTAACAGGAAAAAGTTCTGGACCCGTTCCAGGAAAGAAACCATTTGCTACCAAAAGCAAAATGGCCAATGTCAAAAGTAGTAAAAAAGAGAAAAAAGGAGGTTCCACTACAAATCCTCCTAAAAACCCGGATCCTTGCCCTTCTCCTCCCTCAACATCTTCCAAGACGTGTGAGGGTAATATGGAAGTGGACAAGGACACACAACCTAAAAACCATTCTGTCACTACAGGACAGGAAAAGGAAGAGGTTGAAAAGGGACCATGTCCCTTCTAATATTTATTTATTTAATTTGAATGAATTTCTATATTTATTTCAATTTATAATGTGAACTGCTGAAATAAATTTATTCATTAATTATCTATGTCCACGATCCCAAATATGAATGTGGTTCAGTGGAATTTAAATGGTGTTAGAAGTCACATGGAAGATCTGAAAGTTCTTGTGCGAGACACGTCGTCTCCTCTATTCGTTTGTCTCCAGGAGACACATCTCCATAATACGCATTCGTTACATTTAAGAGGGTATTCCGTCTTCAGGTCAGATTTTGTTAGAGAGGAGAGAGCAAGAGGTGGTGTAGCCATACTTGCTCACAACTCTGTGGATGGTGTTTCCGTAAATCTGGATACACCATTACAAGCAGTAGCAATTCGAGTCGCTGTTCCCATTAAACTAACGATATGCAGCCTATACCTGCCACCAAGTTATACCGTCCAACCAAACGACTTGATAGATTTAATATATCAATTACCTGCTCCGATTCTGTTGCTTGGTGATTTCAATGCACATCACTAATCGTGGGGATCCTCAACCTGCAGCTCAAGGGGTATGCGCGTAGAGAGGATACGATCCGATTTAGATCTGTTTTTACTTAATGACGGATCGTTAACACACTTAGCAGCTTCGACAGGAGGTTGGACGGCCGTAGACTTGTCATTTTGTAGTCCTTCGCTAGCTACAAGATTTGAGTGGACAGTGATGTCAGAATTGTATGGCAGCGACAATGCTCCTATAAAATTTCCTTTAACGACACCTCTTTTCTAAACAACCGAACACCTCGATGGATAATAAACAAAGCCTTATGGAATTATTTTACAAATCAATTTGCATGACCGGAATATAATCAATATATTTCTATAAATGAAACAGTTGATATGTTTACAGATTCCATTATTTCAGCAGCAGAAAATAACATTCCAAAAACTTTAACACGACCAAAACGTCCACCAGTTCCTTGGTGGAATGACAAATGTAAAGAAGCTCTGCACTTACGAAGAAAAGCATTAAGGACTTTTAATCGAATACCGACAGGAGAAAATCTGGAAAATTATAAAATCTTCCGTGCCAAAGCTCGCAGAGTATTCAGGCAGAGCAGGAAAGATTCTTGGACCCATTACCGATGTACAATAACCAGAACGACTCCCACATCAACAGTGTGGAAGAAATTACGTTCTGTGTGTGGCCATGTTTCCTCTTCTCCTTTGGTTGGACTGATGCAGCAGGATGGGATATTGACTACAGACAGCCATAAAATTGTAAGCATTTTGGGGTCATCCTTTACTAGGTTCTCTTCAACAGCTAGGTATAATGATGCTTTTCGTATGTATAAAACCGCTCAAGAGGCCATGCCATTCACTATCGGCATATCGCAGGATTCTCCGTTAAATGACCCATTTACAATGGATGAATTAGAATCTGCCTTATTGTCGGCTACGGATTGAGCTCCTGGACCCGATAATATCGTATATTCTATGATTAAACACATTCCAGAGTCGGGTAGGGCAGCTCTTCTCCAAATATACAATCGTATATGGAATGAGCATATCTTTCCTGAATCTTGGTTGGAGGCCATAGTAATTCCTTTATTAAAACCAGGTAAAGACAAAACTGATCCAAGTAGTTATCGTCCTATCTCTCTCACCAGCGTTCTATGTAAACTGGTGGAGAAGATGGTCAATCGGCGACTTGTATGGTACCTTGAAAGTAACCAACTGATCTGTAAAGAACTGTGTGGTTTCCGACAGGGAAGATCATCTATCGATCAACTGGTTTTGTTAGAGTCGGCCATTCAAAATACCTTTCTTCTTCGGCAGACACTTGTTGCGGTGTTTTTCGATCTTGAAAAGGCATATGATACGGCTTGGAGAAGAGGAATTCTAAATACATTATAATCTTGGGGTATTCATGGGAGAATCCTAGAATTTATTAAAAATTTCCTGTCTAATCGATATTTTAGGGTGCGTCTTGGATCCACCTTATCAGATCGATTTTATTTAGAGAATGGTGTCCCTCGAGGCAGCGTACTTAGCGTCACATTATTTGCAGTTGCTATTAATAGCATCACTGCTAATGTCCGATTACCTGTCCACTGTTCTCTTTTTGTTGATGATTTTGCCATCTACGTGGCAACCAGAAACACGGCAACCGCAGAAAGAACATTGCAATTAACAATCAACAAATTACAAACATGGTCCAATCAGACAGGATTTAAGTTTTCCGCTGCTAAAACTAGGTGCATAGCTTTTACTCGTCGCAGACAACATTTCAGTCCCATTTTATACCTAAACGGAACTCAACTTCACTCCGATAACACTGTCACATTTCTAGGTCTTATATTCGACCATAGACTCTCTTGGAACTCGCATGTGACAAATTTAAAATCACGCTGCATCAAGATCTTAGATATGATACGGGTTTTAAGCGGTTCTCATTGGGGAGCCGATAGAACCTGCATGCTGCGTTTTTACCGAGCTCTTATTCGATCACGAATTGACTATGGGTCCATAGTCTATTCGTCAGCTAGGTTATCGGTTCTTAAAAAGATTGATTCCGTTCATAACACTGCTCTCCGTCTAGCATCCGGAGCTTTTCGTTCTAGTCCCATTAGTAGTCTGCTTGTTGAAATGGGTGAGCCATCGCTCACGCGACGCAGACAACAGCTACAACTGTCATATATGTGTAATTTGCGCTCCAAACCTTTGCACCCTTCATATCATATTGTATTTAACAATCCATTATTTGCACAGTACGAATTCCGTAAACAATCCACTGCTCCCTTTGGTATCAGAACCATCCGTATCCTTAATAATCTGGGGGTAGCACTACCTCCTATATACGAAAATACACCATGTTTTGTCGCTCCATGGTCGATTAGAAAACCTCATGTCGATCTCTTATTGTCTAGGTATCTAAAACAAACAACACTTGATGTTGTTTACCGTCAAGAATTTATATCCATATGCAAACGTTACCCATCAAGTCATATTATCTGCACTGATGGTTCCAAACTGGACAATAGAGTCGGATGCGCATTTGTTCTGTCAGGAAACAGCTTTATTTATGGATTACCATCTTCCTCTTCCGTATATACAGCAGAACTTTTTGCAATACTCAAGGCACTCAATATTGTTCTACCAACACCGGAGCACCTTCTTATATATTCAGACTCAAGAAGTGCACTTGAGTCCATTCAAAATATGTACTCTCCTAACTCTTTGGTCAAAGATATTCTGTGCTCCACGCACAGACTTTGTCTGAGGGGCGTGGGGGTGTCGTTCTGCTGGGTTCCGGGTCACGCCGGTATACAAGGAAATACTATAGCAGACCTAGCTGCTAAGGAAGCCACTTCCTTACAGCCTAGCGTGAATAAAGTTATGTCGTCCGACTATATGTCCTTTTTGAAACAAGCCCTGTTTAGACAGTGGGAAGAAGAGTGGGTAGCAGTACAAGGTAATAAACTCCGCCAAATTAAAGATACCGTTCGGCCATGGATATCTTCAAACCGCCAAAGCCGTCGAGAGGAAGTGGTGGTTTCTCGTCTACGCATTGGCCACTCTGGGTTAACTCATGGGTTTCTGATGCGTCGGGGGGATCCGCCGCTTTGTCCTTACTGCTTAAACCTTCTTTCTATTAAACATATACTTTTAGATTGTGAAAAGCTGAAATATGTTCGGAAGAGGTTTTGCCTACCAAATTGCATTTAGAGGATGCTGGGTGATGACTCCCAAACCATTAATATGGTGTTAGCATTCCTCCATCGGTTGAATGTAATTGGAAAAATTTAAAAACAATATACATTTACTTACAAAATTTAAATACCATGTTTAGATTTATTACTTGTTATTTTAATTAGAGTTTTATTCATTGTTATGTAACAGGGCCCTTTACAGCCCTGTGACAAGTTGTTATTATGTAATTATTGTTGTTATCGTTGTTATTGTATCGTGTAGTGTCTGTAGTGTGTGTAAATAAAAGTTTAATTTTATACCTGTGTGTGCGATAGTATGAGCATTATACGAATGCTCTTAGTTATCCAGGCGATGATAACCACCTAGGTTTTTCGCCTTTAAAAACAAAAAACAAAAAAAACAAAAACAAAAATTTCGTGTTTGTGAATGTAGTAATCACCGAAAACTACTTTCAGCCAGAATTATTGTATTTTCTCAGTTACGCACTTGACACAGTGATAATAAACGGTATCAGTTAACTGACACAAACTTTCTCCCAACTTACTGTAGTCAAAATAATATTGTTTTTAATCATTTTATTTACTACTTTTTAGAACAAAACAAAAAAATAATATTCTACCTACGTCAATCGTATAAAAAAATTATTGTCCCAGGCGGGATTCGATCGCGCGACCTTTGAATTACTGGCCGTGCTCGCTACCGTGGTGCTACCCCGTGCGGCCGCGATGCTAGATTGACAACACAAACTTGTTTATTTTTAAACATTTCCCCATAATTATAAAACGCCGAAGTTTTGATAAAAGCGGGTGGTGTCATTTTGTTTGGCATCTTAAGCACTATAAATACTGAAAATTTGATCAGAGCCGTTTTTGAGAAATTTGCATTTTTGTCGTTTTTTATGGGTTTTAGGAGTAAATTACCATTAAAAATTAAAAATTCCAAAAATGAAAAAAACGCCTGGAGATATTAGGGTTTAGTACCTACATACCAAATTTCATGAAAATCGGACCAATAGTGTCCTCTCTGGTCGTGTATACATACAGACTGACAGACAGACACCACTCTAAAAACACTATTTTGGGTTCAGGGAGCACCAAAACAAAAAATTCCACTAAAAATATTTTTGGGTTCATCCAGGGAGCACCAACACAGATAATTGCACTAAACAATTTTTTGGGGTTCTGAGAGCACCAAAACAGATAATTCAACTGAAAATTCAAATTCGAACATTTTTACGAAAACAATACTTTCTCCACCCTATACGCCCCCTATACTTTCTCCACCCTATACAAAAAAGTAACACTCGTTGTATTTGTTTTTAAATCGTCTACATTTTTTGTACCGTATCGTAAAATCTTTCATAAAACCTTTAGTTTTTTTCTAGATATTCAACTATTCATATTTAAAAGTTTGAACCGCCGCCATCTTAAAAGGAATACTTTCAGCACAATTAAATTGTACACTTTTTTGTAAGCCGATGTGATAAACTTTCATTCTGAGTTTCATGAATGTATTCTAAACCATTCATGAGATAATAATAATAATAATATACTAATGAGATAATGTTTTCCAAAACACATATACAGACAGGCAACTTCTAACCTAAGCAAGGTAGGACACTTGTTATATTGTAATATTTGATAGTTTTGATCTGCTGAATAACTTGGTAAAGTTTAGTCGAATGGTTGCGGATTAACCTGTGTACACAATTTCGAGTTTGTATTTGTTTTGGTTGAGAAAGAATTATATTTCTAAGTTTTTTCGGTTGGATACGGAAATGGAAAACACTCCGAGAGGAACCTGTCTACCACAGCTCAGGTATGTAGGCAATATTACGTGTTATTGGGTTGGTATTAATATAATTTTGGTAAAATATTCGGGGTTGTTTTAGGTACTCAACTTCTGGTGTATATCTTTTCTGTTATGTTTTTATTACTCATTATAGTTGTTTTAAAACTGAATAATTTGTTGACGGTTGAGGAACGGATGGATGGCTTGGCGGGTGAGTCGGGCTTTTATCCTTCAAGTTTTTAAGCAATTAAAACAACGGTTAACATATTTAAAAAATTTGCAGACCAATGCGCTAGTTCAGAATGGTTGGGGTGAGTTAGTACTATAATGTCGTTGTCGTGATTCCTTAACTCCCGAGTAGAACACATCTGGAATGCTTTCAGTCACGACTTCAACTCCAGACTCCAGAGTTCAAAGTAATATTTTTGATCTCATCCCGTGGGAAGAGAACAGCTGACAAATAATATTAAAGTGTTTCTGTCTGTAGTCCTGGGGGAAAAGGGCTACACAGTTATACAATTTCACTGCAGTACTCTTGTAGGGCTCATAGCTCTTGGAAAAAATGTGTAATCTTTCCGATAAAACGAACTCAAATGCAAAATTATTAAACGGTTTTCAAATATTGTGCTACCGTTCTATTTGCCAAATAATATATTAAGGAGTGGAGATATCGTTAAGACAGTTTCACCTAGTTTTGAGTTTTTGTTTATTTCAATGTTTTGTACGGCACACACAACTTATTTCCACACCAAGTGTTACACTTCTATATAATGGCTTACATACCTTAATGTCCGTCTACAGCCCTTCTTGTTCTTTGTCCTTTGTGTCTAAAAAGGACTGTAGACGGACATTAAGGTATGTAATCCATTATATAGTCTACTCCATAGTTCTGGAGGCATTATAATATAATATAATGAATAAAAGTTATACTCATTTCTGAATTAATTTTTAATCACAGCACAATACACCACGAAACAATAACAACAAAAATATTACTTTCCACGATGTTCTGCCAGATGCGTTTATGCAATTGAATACTTACTGACAGTTTTTGTTTTGCATACACAGCGCCTTACATGTACGCGCGGGAAACACATTAAAATGGACACACATTTTGTAAACCGATTTAAATTAAACAAACACTAAATTAAATTTTAGCAAAACCTCATCCAAATTGGTTCAGCCACTGTAAATATTTGTGAGTAAAAACGCACAGACATAAGGTATGTATATCATTTTAATATATGCATAGATAATCTATAGTTTAGGTTTTATTTGTTCCATAAGGGCTGTGAAACTATTTTAAACAATAGCAAAACACAATTTATAGAATAATATAGAAAATGTTTATCATATGCAACTTTTAAAACAAAATTGTAGCGTGCTATATTTTTAGGTGAGACAGAAGCTGCACGCAGTGGCAAACGTATTTCAGACTAGCCCAATATGAATATTTATAGGTTCTATATACTAAATAAACGGTATCAGGAAACTGACACATACTTTCTCCCTCATTATAGGAACTTAATAAATTTTTACAGGGATGCCATTTTATTTTTGACGAAAAGTACTATAACATACTCTACCTTATCATCAGTAGAATAACAATACAAAATACCAATTTTTTTATTTTTAAGAGTAATTTTCCCAAAAAAATTTATAAAATAACGGAAAAACCAACTTTTCTCAAAAACTGCTTGAACGATTTTGATAAAATTTTTATAATTTATAGTACTTTAGGTCCCTAATAAGCTATAAAATTTTAATCAAAATCGTTAAAGAAGCTTTTGAGAAAAGTTGATTTTTCCGTTACTTTAAGGGTTTTTGTGGAAAAATTACCCTTAAAAATAAAAAAATCACAAAAATGAAAAAACGCCTGGAGATACTGTGGATTAGTACATCCATACCAAATTTCATCAAAATCGGACGACTTTCATCACACAGACACAAACACACACATCACTCCGAAAACCACTTTTTTAGGTTCAGGGGGACCCAAAACGGATATTTCCACCAAAAACTCAAACTCGAAAATTTTGACGAATACAATACTTTCTCCATATACTATGGTATAGGGGGAGAAAGTAATAAATAAGTAAGCAATGGAAATAAAAATGTAAACTTTAAACCTAATTTTTTACACATATACAAACAATCAAAATACAATGAACTGAATTATGAGAACTATTTTTTGGCTGACTCACAAGTAAAAGCCAAAGGCCCTAGCTAGACCTTTTACATATCGTTTATTAGCGAATTTACATAGGAAAGACGAGCTATTGCAGTGACTCCTAAGGTCGGGAGTAGTAAATGAGCACCGATCATGGTCCCCAGGACACGTTTCGGAGTGTAATTAAAATTGGTGTACTCTATATATGTCTTCATACACTAACGGCCGCAATTTACGACAGATTTGGTGCAAATTTGGTTCACAGGTTGGTTTTCTAAGTCGCTCAGGTGAGTTTGATAGCCTAAAAAATCCAATAACCGGAAGCACGTTTTTTACCGGAAGTAAAATATTTTTGGGAATTTTCGTACTAGAATAAAACTTTTGGGGGTTCATTTGAAACAAATATAGGATATTATCCCGCACATGTTGCTTTTATTTACATGATCTATAGCCAGCCCATTTGGTTCTCCCAAAATCGATCAAAACGGAAAATACCATAAACGTACCCGGCTCATATCTACGTCGGGGATTTTACCGTGAGGGTAGTTTCTGGTCCGAGGCCGGCGGAATGTATTCGCGAGTTTCCATAATCCGAGGGCGCAATGTCTAATGTTTCCGCTGCGAGCGTAGCGAAGCACCGCGTTAGCCGTGGCTACTACTACATGTAGTTAGTTAAAATGTTAAAACAAAACTTCATTTTAGAAATTCGCTCAACTGACGCCAGTGCGTGATCGAATTATTGTAATTGATTTTGGAAGAACAAGGTCATGCTAGGTGTGCAATAAGATGGGTTAGCCTGTAAAACAATGGAAGAACAAGGTTATGCTAGGTGTGCAATAAGATGGGGTTAGCCTGTAAAACAATGGAAGAACAAGGTTATGCTAGGTGTGCAATAAGATGGGGTTAGCCTGTAAAACAATGGAAGAACAAGGTTATGCTAGGTGTGCAATAAGATGGGTTAGCCTGTAAAACAATGGAAGAACAAGGTTACGCTAGGTGTGCAATAAGATGGGTTTAGCCTGTAAAACAATGTAAGAACAAGGTTATGTTAGGTGTGCAATAAAATGGGGTTAGCCTGTAAAACAATGTAGTAAATTTCACCCCACCTAACAGTTGTATTGGCCTTTAGTTACTTTTGTATTTCTTTGTTCTCAACACATCTCTTTTTCAAGCAATAAGAGGTTTAAGTTAAAGTTTATAATCACATAATTCAAATTAGTCCAGTCAAATTAACACAAAAGAACGGCTTACCTTACAAAAGGTCCAGTAGGTTTTTTAAATATTTTATCTTGTATATATAGGTAGGATGTGTTCGAGAAAAAAAGTAATCTCTGAATCCCTCTGCACAACTTTTGGCAGCCCGAAAACCGCCGTTTTTTTGGCACTATTTTCAGTTTTTTCTATATATCTCCAAAACGAGCCGTTTTAGAGGAAACCTTTTAGATACAAAACATGTAGAGCATTACATTTCCTACAACTTTTGTGTACAAAGTTTTTTTCTGCGACTAAATGGGAAGCGCGCTACAGCCTCTAAAAAATGAAAAAAAATTTTCCAAAATGGTTGAAAATGTTAAATTTGCCTGTTTCAGACCGGCTCAGTGAGCTTCATTTCTTGCCGTCAACATTTATCCCATTTTCTAAAACCACTCGTTTTGGAGATATTTAGAAAAAACTGAAAAATGTGAAAAAAATCGAGGTTTTCGGGCTGCCAAAAGTTGTACCGAGAGTTTCAGAATTTATATTTTTTTCTCGAACACTTCCTACCTATAAATACAAGATAATGAAATAAAAAAATACTACTGGACCTTTTGTAAGGTAAAATTCTAATTTGACCGGACTAATTTCTCTTAGTTGTTTTGTTTCAGTCATGTCAATGAAAGCTAACATCAGCCAACACATTAGGGAAAAGGAAGGGATTCATAGAGATACATTTGCTTTACAGTTTAACCTAAATTTTATTTGACACGTGAAAAATTTACGAAACACAGTCGCTAGTGTTATAAATTTTGTTATATTTCTTTGTAGAAAACAACAAAAAAATAGCGGCATATTTAATATTTTTTCTCTCCTTGGCCGGCCCCCATGACCCACGGGCCCCGTTATCATGGCAGTACCAGTGCTTCCTTTGTGTGGGCCGTGTTCATGCATTGTTTATATTTTTAGCTAACTGTTTGAAATGTTTTTTGACTGTCTCGGAGTTGTTACAGTGTTAAGTTATAATTACACGTAGCAACCACATTAATTGATTTATTAAGGAATAACTGACTTATTTGATACTTTATTAAGGGTATACAGTATCAATATCCCTCGCCAACCACCGCAGTGACTTTAGGTGAAGCAAATTCAAACAGATTATTACATACTTTAATATTTTTACGGATGTAACGATTGATTAGGACAGAGGCACTTGGATGCGGTTGTGTGGTGGGGGCGGTGGCCTAGATCCTGAAGCATGTGCAGTAGGGCTAGAGGTTTAAGTGAATACAGACCTTTTTCTATATAATAGAGATATTAACCTCACCTGAAAAATGCGGTTGGTTTTCTATCAAAATTAACCTATCTAAATTTCTTAAGTTGGTTGCTATAAATGAAAACGCTTTCAAGGTACGGTACATGAGTTGGTTCAGTATAGGCCTAACGTAAAATTGTGTCAAGCTTTTGATTCAACAGATATTTTATTTATAACATTTAACAAAAGATGTTTAAATTATAATTCAGTAAGCCTTTTTCGTTGATTTTCGTTTGTGTTTGGTTTAATTTTGTTAACCTAACCTCGAACAGCTGTTGGGCGTGAAGAAATTCTAAATGTGCGTATTTTAATTTTATTCTAAACAATCACCAAGAAATGATAGCGATTGAAATAATTCCCAATCAAGGAAATATATATTTAATGTAAACTTTGTGGAAATAAATATTTTTATTTTATTTCATTCCATTGTTTGTCTGTATAAAGGAGGTAACACTTTCTTAAATCGGTTTTAGAGGGTTAGAAACGATAAAATGTTATAGACTTGCAAAAGTAAACTTCAAACCAGCCAAATAATAAAAGAACGATCGTCAAAGA
>JAGFPH010008880.1:0-25162 GCA_018207615.1 Philaenus spumarius
ACCATCTTAGTTTTGAGGTTATTATTAATCCTACACTTTTATTATAAATAAAACATAACATATGTTTTCAGAAGGTCGCACCGGGGGTTGGCGTGCGGAGCACGCAGGGGTCTTCCCTAGTTTAAAAAAAAACACGTGAAGCTCTCACGCTAGAAGTGAACATTCTTAGGTTCTACAGTTGAAGCAATTGCTTTTGTGCATCAAATTCTCTTGCATTTGATATGCTATATGATCGGCTTTTGCTTTAGAAATAGTTTAAAATGTATGTATTTTTACATCCCTTTTTGATTTCTTCATTCTTGACATCTGAGACATCTGACAAATGAAGCTTAACAAAATTTAACTATATTTTAAACTATCACCAACCATCTTGGATTCTTGATCTTAATTATTATTATTTTACTTTAAAAGTTTGAACTTCCTAACTTGTAAATACTGTCTATGAAAAATTGAGTTAGTTTATAAGCGAACAATAATATAGTTTTGTCCAAATGACTGAATTTAAAATGTTAAGGATTAAAATGACTGATCGTTTGTTTGGTTATCCAAAATGTATTTCAGGCCTTTGAGTAAAATTATAAATTACTAGCTGACCCGTACGGCGTTGCCCGTGGTGGTTGGTATTTTCAGTCTTTTTAACGTAATTGTATTCTTTTTAAGTGTTCAGTCAGTGAGTGGTATTTGGCTTTTATATATATAGATCTCAAATAATAAAAGCACTATTGTCATAATAATAAAAGATCTGAAATTATGATTTTAGTAACTTTGATCCCCCCAAACCCCTCCTAAAGTTTCGAAATTTTTAAAACCCTTTCTTAGTGAGCACCTATGGCCCTAGAGGAAGCTACGTACCAAATTTCATTCCAATCCGTTCGGTAGTTTTGAAGAAATCGTGATTTAATAACTTTGATCCCCCCAAACCCCCCTAAAATTTAGATATTTTAAACCCTCTCTTAGCGAGCGCCTATGGTCCTAGAGGAAGCTACATACCAAATTTCATTCCAATCTGTTCGGTAATTTTGGAGAAATCGTGATTTAGTAATTTTTACCCCCAAACCATCCTAAAATTTTCAATTTTTTCAAACCCTTTCTTAGTAAGCACCTAGAGGAAGCTACATACCAAATTTCATTTCAATCCGTTCTGTAGTTTTGAAGAAATCGTGATTTAATATCTTTGATCCCCCCAAACCCCCCTAAAATTTCGAATTTTTTTAAACCCTTTTTTAGCGAGCGCCTATGGTCCTAGAGGAAGCTACATACCAAATTTCATTCCAATCTGTTCCGTAATTTAGGAGAAATCGTGATTTAGTAATTTTTACCCCCCAAACCCCCCTAAAATTTCCAATTTTTAAAAACGCTTTTTTAGTGAACACTTATGGCCCTAGAGGAAGCTACATACCAAATTTCATTCCAATCCGTTATGTAGTTTTGAAGAAATCGTGATTTAATAACTTTGATCCCCCCAAAACCCCCCTAAAATTTCGAATTTTTTCAAACCCTTTCTTAGTGAGCACCTATGGCCCTAGAGGAAGCTACATACCAAATTTCATTTCAATCCGTTCGGTAGTTTTTGAGAAATCGTGATGAGTTTAGTCAGTGGGTTTTCGCTTTTATATATATATATAGGCTGCGTATATTTGCCATGTTGAAAATCCACAACGGCATGGACTTAGTGAAATATAGTATGTTGTTTGTAGGCCTAAAGCCCCATTTCCATTAGTACAAAATCGTCCCAGTAAACAGTCGTCCCAACAAAATCGAAGTTTGTTGCAATGGAAACAGTCAGGAATATATCCCGGGGGAGAAAATGTCCCAGGCGACCGTGGAACTCAACATGTGGGATATGTGCCGGGATTCATAGCAACCTGCAACTTGTCTCCAGGACCCTGGAGCCGAAAACGCGGTCAATCAGAATATTAACCTAAACTTACTACCTTGTTCGTGTTTTCTAGTGCTTAGCCTTATTTTTAGAGTGGTCTAAATGTAAAGTAGCAAAACTTATTGAACTATATGAACAAGAAACAGTGCTTTGGAATGTGACGATCGTTTTCGCCCTTTCCCTTATTTCGTAGTATACCCTTGCCACTATCACAAAAGCAGAAGTAGCTAAGTCGTCCGTAATCGTTCTTAACTGAGAAATAACTGAAGAATCACGGGAAAACATTAGGCCACTGAAGTAGTGTCCACTTCACTGTTGACACTGTAGTCTGAAGAAAGAACTGCTGCGTGGGATGTGTTCCGGAACATGTGGCTGGGACGTGTCATAATGGAAACGTACCTTGACTAGTTTCTTTTGAAGAACGAAGTAAACGAAAATAATTGGAAACAATAAACAACGGTTCAGACATATAACAGCTGATTTCGTCCATTAGCTTTAATACTTCAACAAATACTAAAACGTGTTCATCTAATGTAAAGTACCGGGTGTCCCACGAAGAGGTCCCTATTTTTGAATTGATATGACAGACGTATAGAGCGCGCTACAGACTTGAAATTCTACAGTCGTGACTAACACATATGTAAAAGAAATACCCCTGAGTATCAGTTAATTCTGACTGATCCAAAAAAAAACAACAAAATCAGCAATCGTATTTTAAGGGTAAACCTACTTTTATTTAGAATAGGAACAGCTACAGCTGTTTAGACTATTTTAAATCTATCAGCTGACTGCGTGTATCCACAACAATGAACATATTTGGTAATAAACATTGGCATTTGTTATTAAGTTGCATTGTAAAGTGTCTTATGTACCATGCCGTTTTCAACTGAGCAAAAAGTGAAATGTTGTTCCTGGGCTATTGCCTTTGAAAATGATTATGAAGAAATAAGGTGTTTTAGGGAAAGGTACCCAGGTGTAGTTCCACCGTCAAGGAAATCTATTCGTTAGTGGAAGACTATCCTACTAGAAACGGGGTCAATAAAAAAAAAAAAAAAAAAAAATACCATAGATCCTCCAACATAGAAAATGAAGAAATCGTATGTGCTGCTTTCATGGAATCTCAAAATACGCCTAATTCAGTAAGAAACGTGGAATCTGCTACAGGGATACCGAAGTCATCTGTCCAAAGGTATGCAAAAAAGAACAAAATCAAACATTATAAAACTCATTTAGTTCACGGACTGCTTGAAGATGATCCTGACAGACGATTGGAATTTTGTTCGAAAATAATTGAAAAGACTGACGTAGATATAGCAAATGGCATGAAGGAATCTTGTTTTCAGATGAAGCGAAATTTTATCGAACAGGAACTGTAAATAGGCATAGTTAATTGTCATTACTATAACACAAAAATCCACATATCTTACAAGAAGAGAAATTAAAATCAACAGGTATAACAGTTTGGGCTGCTGTTACCAAGGATGGTGTTTTGTCGTATGACATATCCTGACAAACAATGACTGGAAAAAGGTATGCATCAGTTTTAAGCAATCACATAGTTCCTCATCTTTGTCAGCCTGAGATGAAAGACGTTTTTTTCCAACAGGATGGAGCTCCTCCGCATTATGCTAATGTGACCAAAGCAGTTTTGGACCAAAATCTTCCTAACCGTTGGATAGGTCGTGGCAGCAGCTTCATGGACTGGCCTCCAAGGTCTCCAGACTTGACGGTTTGTGACCTTTTTCTGTGGGGCTTTTTGAAGGAGAAGGTTTATTGTCATAACATTGCGACAGACGATGAACTAATGAGGTTGATCGAAGAGGTACTGTTGTTGATACCTCGAGAGTTGTTCAGCAAAGCTTATGACTGTTTTCTATTTCGTTGTCATCAGTGCATTGCGATCGATGGACATCAGTTTGAATAAGGTTTATGGATCAAATAGATTTAATTTATTTATGAGTTACTTATATCTTTAATTCCCTAACGTTGTTTAGTGCTTAGTAACATCGTTAAAATTCAATAATCATGTTGTAACACTTAAGCAAATAAAACTATTTTAACGAAAAGGTACTATTTCTTTCATATCCCGCCATTTTGTCCTAATGTGTCAGAATTAACTGATACTCAGGTGTATTTCTTTTACATATGTGTATGTTATTACTGTTGAGTTTCAGGTTTGTAGAGTGTTCGGTGCATCTAATATATTAATTCAAAAATAGGGACCTCTTCGTGGTACACCCGTTATAATATGCAAGCGATTACTGGTTCCCTATGCTACGTATTAACACAGTTCACGCTGTTCATGCTCGTAGATTATGGCGAATGTGACGGAGAGTAGACATTATTCTCCCTCTCTTTTCAAATACCGGTTGAAGTCGGACATGGGGAACCGTTTCAATTCTCGTCTCGATCAGGCCAATTCATGCTCCCGCGGCTAAAGACAATGCTACGTATACACTCAGTACGCACTGCGCTTGTGTGTAAAGTGCGTGTGGCGCATTCGACAGAGAGAGTAAAAACAATTATTCTACTCTTTTCTTTGCCGGTTGATGTAGAAGAAGGGAAGCGTTTCAATTTTCGTCTGATCCAGTCTAATTTGCCTTACCGCGCCTAAAGAAGTTTCACTCCAAAAACCAATCACACCATCGTCTCTCGGGGATATATTCAATTTATATTTTTTAGTTTTGTAGTAAATCGTGTTTCTGTCAAATTGGCTTTCAACAGTCTGCGAAATCAATTCGATAACGATAAAACCACTGTAAATGCTAAACTCGGCGGAACTAAAGCGTTGAATGAACTAAAAACAGATTGATTTTGATTCAATACACCTCCTTCCGGTATTTAATGTAAGCTGTATATAGGCCTAACAACGCGATCTGGTTGTGATGCAACGTTCATTTGTTCAGCTTTGATCGGTACAGTCAAAGTTAAAAGTTTAACGATAATAAGAAAAAAAATCACTGTCCTTGATACACGATGAGAAGCAAAAATCAGGTTTTAATTGAAATTTACACCTTTACAACACTATAACTAAAGTAAGTTCTTTACACAATTTCTACATGAATTCCTTTTTAACAAACGAATATCATCCAATCTTAACTCTTTGGTACGTCCGTATAGGCCTACTTCTATTTCTAATTCTGTTTCTCTAAACATCAATTGTGTAGTTACACTTTTGCAAAACGTTCGAAGCTGGAGTCCAGCTTGGAAGTGAGCCAAGTACCGCTTGCTCTACTTCCGCCCTCTTACCACATATGAAAAAGTCTGGGTATGTTATACATTCGGTAACTAATACAATTAAGGGTTAATAGTGCATGGTATAATATAAATAAACTTTCACGAGTGAGAAAAAACTATTTAAGAATAATATGGTTACACTAGTTATCACAAACATACTTTTAATAATCAAAACCGATGCAATGACAAAGTTGTCATCCTGTGTGAGCTACAACTAACAAATTATAACCAACTTAACGCTGGTTTAAACATGAACTAACAGGGCAGCTATATGAATACATGAAGAAATATTGAGTAAGTATTGCGTGTTCATTGGCCTAAAACGTATTAGCCCAGTCGGTATAGGTTAAAACTACCAGTAATTTGCAATATGGCTGATTTTTTTTATAAGTACCTTCAAGTATGTACATTAACATAAAAAAAGTTTACCAATCTATCGATTTCCCAAAGTCGAAAAAAGAATCGATTATCATTTTTTTCCCCGATTATCCTTAATATTTCGAGCTATGATGAAGATGGAGAAAAATAAAAAATACCAACGTGTAGGGGAGGTATTTTTCAATAAAAAAGGTCTTATGTATTTATTTCCTCCGAGCAATGGTTTGTCTGGAAAAAATTCGATAATGCAGGTATGTATTTTGCAGCAGGGGAAATCACTAAAAGGGGACATCTTATTCATATATGAAGCGTTGGGTCATTCTAAATTGGCTGAATTTTAATCTATCGAATTGAAACTTGACATAGGAGTTAAAATATATATTTTAAACATTTAAGCTGAGTCTCAGCTTGTTATCTTCAAATGACCCGATCTAGAGCCACTTGACTTATTAATGGGTTTCTCGATTTTAGGAGTACCGGACCCACCAATTCATTTTAAACAGCTCCAGTTTAGAAAATGTTCAAAATATCAACCTGAAAGTTTTTTTACAAGTTAAATATATAGATTCAAACAAGATCAAGGAGTATAAACCCTTTTTATTATTTACTTTTCAAAGCACAAGTAACTTAAAAAAGTATAATTTGAGACCTTTTTAGATTTTTCATCAAAACGCTTAAGTTAATCGGCTGCAGATTAGTCAATTTTATAAATATAGTTTTTAAAATAAGTATAGCAAAAAACAATTGTGTTTTTAACTTCTGTACCAATTTTTAAATCGATATGTTCAAAAATGTCGAAAATGGAGTCGTTGAATCCAAAGGTGTTGTACTTAAAACGAGATAGGTAAAACAGAAGACTATTTTCAAGCGCCTCGTTTTTAAAAATAACATGAAAAAATCGTTCATACTTACTAAGAATATTTATACTGGTGTACTCAACTTGTAAAACAAATTTGATGTTGATATTCCAAAAATTGACGAAACTGGAATAGATTGAAATTAGTTCGTGAGTCCGGTACTAGTAAAATCGATAATCGAAATCGACTCCTAGATCGGGTAATTTTCAAGATAACAAGCTGAGACTCATCATAAATGTTTAAAATATATATATTTTAACTCCTATGTCAAGTTTCAATTCGATATATTAAAATTCGGCCAGTTTAGAATGAGCCAACGCTTCATATATGAATAAGATGTCCCCTTTTAGTGATTTCCCCTGCTGCAAAATACATACCTGCATTATCGAATTTTTTCCAGACAAACCATTGCTCGGACGAAATAAATACATACGTCCTTTTTTGTTGAAAAATACCTCCCCTACACGGTGGTATTTTTATTTTCCTTTATCTTCATCCCAGCTCGAAATATTAAAGATAATCGAAAAATAAAAATGATAATCGATTTTTTCGACTTTGGGAAATCGATAGACTGGTAAACTTTTTTTTATGTTAATCTACATACTTTAATGTACTTATAATAAAAAATTCAGCCGTATTGCAAATTACTGGTAGTTGTAACCTATACCGACTGGACTATAGCTGTAAGCACAAAACCCATGATTTCCGCCAGTTTGTTTGAAGTTCACTTCAAATCTATGAGTACATTTTACCTACAATATTTACCAACACACAGCACTATGGAATTCTCGATTAATATTTTGCACCATTAAGCGTAGCCTTGGAGAATACATGGTGTCACGGGCAGGGCCGGATTTAAGCATAGGTTTAAAAATTTTGAATACACCAAAAATAAAATATTGTTTTAATCCTGTGTAGTGGACCTTCTTTAAAAAAAATAAAAATGTATATAGATTTAACTTTATAGAAAATCTAGCTGACTCGTAAGGCGTTGCCCGTGGTGGTTGGCATTTTCAGTCTTTTTAACGTAATTGTATTCTTTTTAAGTGTTCAGTCAGTGGGTGGTATTTGGCTTTTATATATATAGATCTTAAATAATAAAAGCACTATTGTCATAATAATAAAAGATCTGAAATTATGATTTTAGTAACTTTTATCCTCCCAAACCCCTCCTAAAATTTCGAAATTTTTCATACCCTTTCTTAGGAAGCACCTATGGCCCTAGAGGAAGCTACATACCAAATTTCATTCCAATCCGTTCGGTAGTTTTGAAGAAATAGTGATTTAATAACTTTGATCCCCAAACCCCCCTAAAATTTCGAATTTTTGCAAACCCTTTCTTAGTAAGCACCCATGGCCCTAGAGGAAGTTACATACCAAACTTCATTCCAATCCATTCGGTAGTTTTGAAGAAATCGTTTTTTAACAACTTTGATCCCCCAAACCTCCCTAAAATTTCGAATTTTTTTCAAACCCTTTCTCAGTGAGCACCTATGGCCCTAGAGGAAGCTACATACCAAATTTCATTCCAATCCATTCTGTAGTTTTGAAGGAATCGTTTTTTAACAACTTTGATCCCCCCAAACCCCCCCTAAAATTTCTAATTTTTTCAAACACTTTCTTACTGAGCACCTATGGCCCTAGAGGAAGCTACATACCAAATTTCACTCAAATCCGTTCGGTAGTTTTGAAGTAGTCATTTTTTAATAACTTTGATCCCCCCAAACTCCCCCTAAAATTTCTAATTTTTTCAAACCCTTTCTTCGTGAACACTTATGGCCCTAGCGGAAGCTACAAACCAAATTTCATTCAAATCCATTCGGTAGTTTTGAAGAAGTTATTTTTTAATAACTTTGATCCCTCCAAACCCCCCCTAAAATTTCGAATTTTTTTTAAACCCTTTCTTAGTGAGCACCTAGGTCCCTAGAGGAAGCCACATACCAAATTTCATTCAAATCCGTTCGGTAGTTTTGAAGAAGTCATTTTTTAATAACTTTGATCCCCCCCACCAAACCCCCCTAAAATTTCGATTTTTTTCGAACCCTATCTTAGTGAGCACCTATGGCCCTAGAGGAAGCTACATACCAAATTTCATTCCAATCCGTTCGGTAGTTTTTGAGAAATCGTGATGAGTGAGTCAGTGGGTTTTGGCTTTTATATAAAATATAATATAGACTATTTCCTTCTGGAATTGAATAATCTTACGATGAAACATCGACAGTGAAAACTCGAGAGGAAAGGTGAGCGATATATTGAATCATCGATTAGTGCAAGCTGAAGGCGAGGAAGGTTTACATTGGTTTTCGTATTTACAACGTTCTAGTTAAAGTGTAAGATTTTCATAAGTGTTTACAAAAATATTTTTCGTGCAATCTAATATTATGGAATGCCATAAAATACAAAGCGATAGCCATAAAAATAATTTAAAAAAACTATTTAAAAGCTGATTTGAAAAGGGTGAAAGTGTAAGTTCTCTAAAAATAATTATGGCTGAAAACCATTATAAGCGACTAAAACAGAATAACTTTTTACAAGCCTGTAACGTCGCTTTGATTATACTTGGTTTCCCAACGGTTTTGTGAACTAAGCGGAGTCATCTTGACCTTGTTATTTAAACTTAAATCTTATTGCCTGTAGCTATAGTTATGTAATTCAAATGAAAATAATATCATCAATCTTCTAATTGTAGCAATCGGTGAATTTTAAAGTAAACAATTTTTGTATGCAGTTTCTGCTTTGCATTTTCGAAAAAAACCCTAAGGTGTTAGGTTAGAATCTGGAGATACCTGTACCTCATAAAACAAAACCAAAGTAGGTAAAATTATTTAATTAATTTACTAACCTTCAAATGGTCCTATTAATTTCCCTCTACACAGCTACTGGATCTTACTAGTTTCGATACAACCAATGTCATTGCAGAAGACGAAAATTTTAGACGATAATCCCATAACGCAAAGCACTACACAACACATAAAAGTACGATAAAAGTATGATTCAAAGAAATGAATAAAAATAGGTACTTAGGTCGTCACGGGACCCCATCCATTAGATCCATTCGCAAGAAATTTCCGGAAAGAATAATAATAATTTTAAAACAATTATTTAGCAATTTTAATTTTTTATCAATATAATTGTCGCTTCTTTAAAAGATTTGTAATGTTTTCATACATAATGCATAAGTACACTTTTTTATATTAATGAAAAATTAAATTTTTGTTAGTATAATAGTTTCTACATTTTCCTTTCTATATTGTTAGCTTCCTTTATTATCAGGTTTTTTTTCCAATAAAAACCTCCCTGTATGGTTGAAAAGAATTGTAAGGCCTTGTTATGTATAAAACATAAACCACCTCATATGTTCCTATATTCTGTAGGCTACTTATCAACCTTTATGTAATGGCTGTTGTGTACAGAATGTAAAAACGTTTTTTAACTTTTTGGTTTAGTTTGAAGTTAATAAATTAAAAAGACAAATTAACGACCACCATAAATATAAAAATATATTTCAAGTGTGATTTCTCATTATTGAAGGAAAAATAAATTGTTTATTGACATTTTGGTTTTTTCTGTTAATTTTGTTTATTTATATATTTTTATTAAATAATAAACTTTAAGTGTTTTTCTAGGATTTTATTTAGAAAATTACTAAAGAATCCCTTTTTACTTTCTCACTATATTATAGTATAGATAAAGTATAGTGATCGCAAAAAAAATCGATGTTGAGATTTTTGTAGAAATATCCGTTTTGTAACCCCCTGAGTCCAAAAAAGTGGTTTTTACAAAATGTCTGTCTGTATGTATGTACGTCTGCATGTATAAAAAGCTAGAGCGAAAACTATTCGATCGATTTCAAAAAAATTTGCACCTGACATGTCAAGTAGGTCTGCATGGATGCACGAAAAACGGTTTCGAAAATTTTTGAAAAACAACCCCCTTTTTGGAAAAAACCCCCAAAAATCAGTTATTATTTTTTTTATAAAAAAACGGCTCTAACAATTTTGATAATGTTTGGCTTATTTGTAGCCTTTAATGTACCCTACCATATGCAAGAAACCGCATCCTACTAAAAAATATCGTTTAGCTAAGAATAACAATAATAATAACTGATTTTTTTGGGGTTTTCTGGTCATAAAGGGGGTTGTTTTTCAATATTTTTCAAAACCTTTTTTCGTGCATCTATACAGGGCCTAATTGACGTGTTTGGTGCAAATTTGTTCGAAATCGATCGAATAGATTTCTCTCTAGATAATAATAATAATAATAATATTTATTAGTTAATCTCCTACTTTAATAAATCACCTCTCCTACAATTATGAAGTCACAGTGAATCTGTTTAATAATTTAAATATGTTTGTGAGAAAGTATTTGCCAGTACCGTTTATTTTTTGTAAGTTAATTTTCAAAATATTTCCCGTTCTTTGTCATTGAGTAGACCATTAACACAGACTTTAAACCACTTTATTATTTTGATTAGGTTATTATAACACGCAAAGGAGATCTAAAAGACAACGAGTTAATGCGCAGTGATACCAACATTCTCACCATGCATGTCCCTGCTCGAACTCAAGGCAGACAACTGTTCCGGCAAAAATCAGGATCGTTTACATACAAATTGCCTTGACAGCGATAATTCATCATCTGGTCGCGTAGGCTACACAATGTTATGGCCGTGCGACTTGTTATTAGCAAAGAAAGGCGGATCTGAAACTCCGTCAATAGCATAACAAATATTTAGCTGTAGTCGGTAAAAAAGGAATATTGAAGGTCGAATATCTCAATGTGGAAAGGTCATCGCACGTGTTGTCCTAGTTTTTAAAGCCACGACAGAGATTCATCTTCTTCTATGTTCATCAACCATAATTTAATCTTTTTATTTTAACTAAATATCTGGTAGATTTAATTATAAATAATAATAATAATATTTATAATCCTCCAATTATTGACACTTAAATAAATTGTATTTGTTGGGAAATATCCAACCATCACTTTCAGTATTTGATGGTTAGTGTGTGAAAAGAGAACTAAGCTAAAAACACTTTAATTTTGTTTAACTTAATACAAAGTAATTAGTCTACCTTTAATACTTGACTTATAAAATAATGCTGAGGCTATATATCTTCTTAGCAGGCCTTTTCCTACATAATTAATTCAAAACATTTAATCCAAATACGCACAATTTTTTATACTCATAGACTCGAACTTCTATAAACTACCATGCATATGAATAGCTATATAAACACATTCTTTCCAACTTAACCAATGCATAAAACATTCACTACACCAGATTCTTAAATAGTCTATCGCAGGACTCGAAACCTTAAATAAAACCCTTCTCTCGTGACATAATATACTTTATTCTCTTTCGGTCTTTGCTGATTTGTAAAGGCAATTCTTTAAATATTTTTGGACCAATTAGCCTCTCTATTCTGGGCAGTACACCTTGTTATATAATACATTTTTGCATTGCACGTATTTCCGCTCCTGCTACAAAAATCTGTATAACTTTGTATATAAATAATTGTTTCACGGGTAATATTTTTAGTTGTTTAAATAACACACAAATAATGATGACGTTTAATCTTGAAAAATAGAATTCCGATAAAATATTTTTGGGTGACAAAGGCGTAGTCGCGGCCATACAGGCCCCTCCCTGGTAGTTACTTTAGGGTAGTTACTCTATTTTAACCCCAGAACTATAAGTAATGGAAATATTTTTTACGACGTTGCTAATTAACCACTGTTCCAAATTTGGTTCCGATCCGTCGAACGGTCTGGCAAACACACATTGAATCATACATATCCTTAAATTTGTCTTATTATTTTATACATACATTTCCACTCAAGTCAAACAAGTCAACAATTTGAATAGATAAGTTTTGGTGTATTTACTCAGTGTATGCCTTAATTATTAATTTTCTTTTTGCGCGTTTCAGAACTTGTGTATACAGTAGAACCTCAATAATTCGAGTCGCAGTAGTTCGAGGGTCCGTGTATTTCGAGCTGTGTTTGTAAAATTAAAAAACACCTTTTTTTTGACTATTTTAAACCTTTTAAAACACCGCTTATATCTCATGTCAGCTCAGACATACACCCCATACTTGACTGTCTCCCCCTCTTGTTATTCTAAAAATAGTTAAATTTCAATAGTAGACTGACAGTTCCCACGGAAGTACGCGCGTTACGCATATCTGTGTTGTGTAACATTGTCGATTAGCGATCGTGAAATCTTTACTGTATCTTCTTTTAAGTTTTAATTTTGATTGCGTGTTTGTAACGATGAGCGGAAAAGATAAAAGAAAGTTTGAGCTAATAAAAAAATTAGAGGCCTTGTAAAGACTAGACAATGGTGAATCTTGATGAAACTTGCAACTGAGTACAGTGTCAGTGAAGTATCCGTAAGGGAATGGTGCCGTAATAGATGTAAAATCGAAATATTTTCTACTATTAAATGTTTTAATAGTTTGCTTAATTAAAACATATATTATTCTTTATTTATGTCAATTTCTCCGCGTATTCCGAGTTTTTTATAGTTCGAGGTACAGTCAGCCCCAATTAGCTCGAACTATCGAGGTTCTACTGTAACGGGTGTCCCACGAAGAGGTCCCTATTTTTGAATTAATATATTAGATGCACCGAACACTTTACAAACCTGAAACTCAACAGTCCTAACATACATATATATATGTAAAAGAAATACACCTGAGTATCAGTTAATTCTAACACATTAGGACAAAATGGCGGGATATCAAAGAAATAGTACCTTTTCGTTAAAATAGTTTTATTTGCTTGAGTGTTACAACATAATTGTTGAATTTTAACGATGTTACTAAGCACTAAACAACGTTAGGGAATTAAAGATATAAGTAACTCATAAATAAATTAAATCTATTTGATCCATAAACCTTATTCAAACTGATGTCCATCGATCGCAATGCACTGATGACAATAGAAAATAGAAAACAGTTATACGCTTTGCTGAACAACTCTCGAGGTATCAACAACAGTTCCTCTTCGATCAACCTCATTAGTTCATCGTCTGTCGCAATGTTATGACAATAAACCTTCTCCTTCAAAAAGCCCCACAGAAAAAAGTCACAAACAGTCAAGTCTGGAGACCTTGGGGGCCAGTCCATGAAGCTGCTGCCACGACCTATCCAACGGTTAGGAAGATTTTGGTCCAAAACTGCTTTGGCCACATTAGCATAATGCGGAGGAGCTCCATCCTGTTGGAAAAAAACGTCTTTCATCTCAGTCTGAGGAAGATGAGGAACTATGTGATTGCTTAAAACTGATGCATACCTTTCTCCAGTCATTGTTTGTAACACCAACCTTGGTAACAGCAGCCCAAACTGTTATACCTGTTGATTTTAATTTCTCTTCTTGTAAGATATGTGGATTTTTTGTGTTATAGTAATGACAATTATGCCTGTTTACAGTTCCTGTTCGATAAAATGTCGCTTCATCTGAAAACACGATTCCTTCATGCCATTTGCTATCTACGTCAGTCTTTTCAATTATTTTCGAACAAAATTCCAATCGTCTGTCAGGATCATCTTCAAGCAGTCCGTGAACTAAATGAGTTTTATAATGTTTGATTTTGTTCTTTTTGGCATACCTTTGGACAGATGACTTCGGTATCCCTGTAGCAGATTCCACCTTTCTTACTGAATTAGGCGTATTTGGAGATTCCATGAAAGCAGCACATACGATTTCTTCATTTTCTATGTTGGAGGATCTATGGTATTTTTTTTGTATTGACCCCGTTTCTGGTAGGATAGTCTTCCACTTACGAATAGATTTCTTTGACGGTGGAACTACACCTGGGTACCTTTCCCTAAAACACAATCATTTTCAAAGGCAATAGCCCAGGAACAACATTTCACTTTTTGCTCAGTTGAAAACGGCATGGTACATAAGACACTTTACAATGCAACTTAATAACAAATGCCAATGTTTATTACCAAAAATGTTCATTGTTGTGGATACACGCAGTCAGCTGATAGATTTAAAATAGTCTAAACAGCTGTAGCTGTTCCTATTCTAAATAAAAGTAGGTTTACCCTTAAAATACGATTGCTGATTTTGTTGTTTTTTGTTTTTCCGCCATTTTGTTTGGATCAGTCAGAATTAACTGATACTCAGGGGTATTTCTTTTACATATGTGTTAGTCACGACTATAGAATTTCAAGTCTGTAGCGCGCTCTATACGTCTGTCATATCAATTCAAAAATAGGGACCTCTTCGTGGGACACCCGGTACTTTACATTAGATGAACACGTTTTAGTATTTGTTGAAGTATTAAAGCTAATGGACGAAATCAGCTGTTATATGTCTGAACCGTTGTTTATTGTTTCCAATTATTTTCGTTTACTTCGTTCTTCAAAAGAAACTAGTCAAGGTACGTTTCCATTATGACACGTCCCAGCCACATGTTCCGGAACACATCCCACGCAGCAGTTCTTTCTTCAGACTACAGTGTCAACAGTGAAGTGGACACTACTTCAGTGGCCTAATGTTTTCCCGTGATTCTTCAGTTATTTCTCAGTTAAGAACGATTACGGACGACTTAGCTACTTCTGCTTTTGTGATAGTGGCAAGGGTATACTACGAAATAAGGGAAAGGGCGAAAACGATCGTCACATTCCAAAGCACTGTTTCTTGTTCATATAGTTCAATAAGTTTTGCTACTTTACATTTAGACCACTCTAAAAATAAGGCTAAGCACTAGAAAACACGAACAAGGTAGTAAGTTTAGGTTAATATTCTGATTGACCGCGTTTTCGGCTCCAGGGTCCTGGAGACAAGTTGCAGGTTGCTATGAATCCCGGCACATATCCCACATGTTGAGTTCCACGGTCGCCTGGGACATTTTCTCCCCCGGGATATATTCCTGACTGTTTCCATTGCAACAAACTTCGATTTTGTTGGGACGACTGTTTACTGGGACGATTTTGTACTAATGGAAATGGGGCTTTAGGCCTACAAACAACATACTATATTTCACTAAGTCCATGCCGTTGTGGATTTTCAACATGGCAAATATACGCAGCCTATATATATATATAAAAGCGAAAACCCACTGACTAAACTCATCACGATTTCTCAAAAACTACCGAACGGATTGAAATGAAATTTGGTATGTAGCTTCCTCTAGGGCCATAGGTGCTCACTAAGAAAGGGTTTGAAAAAATTCGAAATTTTAGGGGGGTTTTGGGGGGATCAAAGTTATTAAATCACGATTTCTTCAAAACTACATAACGGATTGGAATGAAATTTGGTATGTAGCTTCCTCTAGGGCCATAAGTGTTCACTAAAAAAGCGTTTTTAAAAATTGGAAATTTTAGGGGGGTTTGGGGGGTAAAAATTACTAAATCACGATTTCTCCTAAATTACGGAACAGATTGGAATGAAATTTGGTATGTAGCTTCCTCTAGGACCATAGGCGCTCGCTAAAAAAGGGTTTAAAAAAATTCGAAATTTTAGGGGGGTTTGGGGGGATCAAAGATATTAAATCACGATTTCTTCAAAACTACAGAACGGATTGAAATGAAATTTGGTATGTAGCTTCCTCTAGGTGCTTACTAAGAAAGGGTTTGAAAAAATTGAAAATTTTAGGATGGTTTGGGGGTAAAAATTACTAAATCACGATTTCTCCAAAATTACCGAACAGATTGGAATGAAATTTGGTATGTAGCTTCCTCTAGGACCATAGGCGCTCGCTAAGAGAGGGTTTAAAATATCTAAATTTTAGGGGGGTTTGGGGGGATCAAAGTTATTAAATCACGATTTCTTCAAAACTACCGAACGGATTGGAATGAAATTTGGTACGTAGCTTCCTCTAGGGCCATAGGTGCTCACTAAGAAAGGGTTTTAAAAATTTCGAAACTTTAGGAGGGGTTTGGGGGGATCAAAGTTACTAAAATCATAATTTCAGATCTTTTATTATTATGACAATAGTGCTTTTATTATTTGAGATCTATATATATAAAAGCCAAATACCACTCACTGACTGAACACTTAAAAAGAATACAATTACGTTAAAAAGACTGAAAATACCAACCACCACGGGCAACGCCGTACGGGTCAGCTAGTAATTTATAATTTTACTCAAAGGCCTGAAATACATTTTGGATAACCAAACAAACGATCAGTCATTTTAATCCTTAACATTTTAAATTCAGTCATTTGGACAAAACTATATTATTGTTCGCTTATAAACTAACTCAATTTTTCATAGACAGTATTTACAAGTTAGGAAGTTCAAACTTTTAAAGTAAAATAATAATAATTAAGATCAAGAATCCAAGATGGTTGGTGATAGTTTAAAATATAGTTAAATTTTGTTAAGCTTCATTTGTCAGATGTCTCAGATGTCAAGAATGAAGAAATCAAAAAGGGATGTAAAAATACATACATTTTAAACTATTTCTAAAGCAAAAGCCGATCATATAGCATATCAAATGCAAGAGAATTTGATGCACAAAAGCAATTGCTTCAACTGTAGAACCTAAGAATGTTCACTTCTAGCGTGAGAGCTTCACGTGTTTTTTTTTAAACTAGGGAAGACCCCTGCGTGCTCCGCACGCCAACCCCCGGTGCGACCTTCTGAAAACATATGTTATGTTTTATTTATAATAAAAGTGTAGGATTAATAATAACCTCAAAACTAAGATGGTAAATAATGTTAAATGTTCAAATCAAATTATTTCTTATATTTTATAACAGCAGTAATAATAAAGGTTAAAAGAACCAGTAAGGCTCAGGTCTACACTTAATCAAAAACCAAACAAAAAAGTTATAAATAATAACCTCAAAACTAAGATGGTAAATAATGTTAAATGTTCAAAACAAATTAGTTCGTAAATTTTATAATTTGAATAAATAATTCATTTCCTCCCTTATAAAAATCAATATTTACTTCCACAAAGCAGCTGTATTAGTTTGTTTCTTATTATAAACAGCTGTTTTGTATAGAAATGGTTTTCAAATATTTTCCATGTTAATCTTATGGGGAAAACCCGACCTTTGAGATTAGCTCACGCCATTAAGGATAAGAATTTTTGACATCTAAAACCTTATTGCAAAACTACGAAATGAGACGAATTTTTTGAAACCTCAAACATTAAAATTGGTCCGGAAATAAGGGAGGAGTTGTGTTTACAAAAAACGGCTTCACGTATTATATATAAAGAATGTTTTAAACACGTCTTTATGAATCTGTGTTATAATATCAAAAAGTATGAAGCACGTGTTTATGGAGAATGACCTCATTTACGCTACATTTCAATTCTCACCAAATATAACTTGTAACGACACACACGGTTAACACAAACACGTACCAATGACTAATTCCCAATCTATTTACAGGTGTTACTAGTACTCCGTAACTAATTGTTGGTTTATCATTACATTCGTTATTTTAATTACATAATTTAAACAATGTTTTGGCAATTAATGACGTGTTTTCATTATGATATCATCGATGAAATATTTTAATTCCAGTAAAGGTAAATAGTGGATTTCAGTTTAAAATGCGCTTAAAACCTAGTTCCAAGACTTCACCGGCCTATGCAATATTAAGCAATACTAGCTGAACCATGCGAATATTTCGCACAAGACGTTGATTTAATTTTATTGATTTGCGTGATAGATTATACTTGCTTATAGAATGTAAACAATTTTAATAATTATAACCAAAATTATTACTGTGCTATTTATGATATTTATTTGTGTTGAATATGATCATCTAATAAAATGGAGTATTTCTGTCTGTTTTTGTGACGGCACCAACGGAGAACGTATAAAGCTGGGATTTCAGCCATTAGAAGCAGGTTTTTTTCGGGGAAGGTTTAGGAAAACTCCATATTCGAAAAAGTCCATTCGTTCAAAAGTTGTGACGACATTAGTGACTATTTCGCCCTCTTTTGGGCATATTCGTTTTATAACTTTAGACAGGTATCACCCTGTATATTCATTTTGATACAGTCATTGGATCCAGATCACAAAGTTCTTTCAAATGGCCACTGAGCCGATCCTGTAGGTTGAATACTTTAGGAGTTACAACACAAAAAATAGGCGTTTTTCTTAAAATTGTTGGTTTACAAACTTTTTAAACAGCTGTGACTTTTCAATGGTAGGTTTTAGAAAAAATCGGAGACCACCTTGGCGATTGGAAACTTAATTCTCTACAATTTTAATATTTGACATTTTCCTCCGACGGGATCTAACATACAAAAAACGTTTGTAGATAGGTACTTGTGCTGTAAGGTATTTTTGGCCTTAACTTTAGAACAATTTGTTGGAAATAAGTAGCGTACGGAATTCTATAATCTTTACTGGAAGTATTTTTTCAGCCCATTTTTCTTACGGACATAGTCGCGGGTACAGCTATTGAGTAATATACGCGTAAATCTTATTTATTTTTGATATTTATTTGTGTAGGTAATTCATTTGTACATACATCAAGTACCATGAATGTTTCTCAAAATGAATTTTAAACCATTGTCGCTTTACAAGAAAGTGAATCCATATTCCACTTGAGTGTTAGTTCTTAAGAATCTTATTCACTCATGCACATATTTTACAAAGATGTTTATCCACATTCATCATAAACGTTGATTCGAATTGTCCATACATGTTGATCCATAAGAATGTTATTTACCTATGGATGTATTCCAGAAGAATGTTAATCCATAAGAACGTTTGTCCCCCCATGCATGTATTTCACAAGAATGTTAATCCATATTCTAGATAAAAGCTGATTAAACTTTAACGTGAATGTTAATCCATAAGAATATTATTCACCTGTGTATGTACATTAGCTTACCTTATTTCTCGCCCACAAATTTCCGATTAACCTACATTCACACTTATACTTCCCTTTTATGGTCCTTTCCCTTAAATTTTTTAAACCTGTACTCTTCCGTTTGCCTAAATCTTATTAAACTTCAGTTCTTGTTTCGCTTGTTTTAAACGAACACTTTTCTTTCGTCCTTTATTGAATTGTCTGCTCGCTTATCTAATTTCAACCTTATACTTGTCCATTCACCTTCTTTTTCAACCTATACCTGGCCATTAATCTCCCTTATGTAATTGCCCATTCGCCTAAACCAGCCCTACATTTGTACGCCCGCCTCTTATTTTAAGCCTTCAATATTTATTCCCTTAACTTATTTCAAGCTTATTCTTGTCCATTCGCCGATATTATTTCAAGCTTATACTTGTCCATTCGCCTATCTAATTTCAAGCTTATACTTGTCCATTCGCCTATCTTATTTTAAGCTTATACTTGTCCATTCGCCTATCTTATTTCAAACTTATACTTGTAAATTCGCCTATCTTATTTTAAGCTTATACTTGTCCATTCGCCTACCTTATTTTAAGCTTATACTTGTCCATTCGCCTACCTTATTTCAAGCTTATACTTGTCCATTCGCCTATCTTATTTCAAGCTTATTCTTGTCCATTCGCCTACCTTATTTCAAGCTTATACTTGTCCATTCGCCTACCTTATTTCAAGCTTATACTTGTCCATTCGCCCATCTTATTTCAAGCTTATAATTGTCCATTCGCCTATCTTATTTCAAGCTTATTCTTGTCCATTCGCCTATCTTATTTCAAGCTTATTCTTGTCCATTCGCCGATATTATTTCCAGCTTATACTTGTTCATTCGCCTACCTTATTTCAAGCTTATACTTGTCCATTCGCCTATCTTATTTCAAGCTTATACTTGTCCATTCGAATGCCTTATTTCAGCTTATACTTGTCCATTCGCCTATCTTGTTTCAAGCTTATACTTATCCATTCGCCTATCTTATTTCAAGCATAATATATTGTCAATTCGCCTACCTTATTTAATTGTCCGTTCGCCTACCTTATTTCAAGCCAACTTATTTCCTATCGCCTGTTTTATTTCAAGATTATACTTTACTTATCCGTTCACATTCCTTAAACAAGTAATTGTCCGCTCGCCCACCTTATTTGAAACTTTACTCGTCCTATCACCCCCTTTCCAAGTACATATTTCCTGTTCCCTTTTTTTATGTCAAATATAGACTTTCTTTCGCCTCCTATATGTCACACAACTACACTTGACAGTAAGATAATAAAAAATGAAATAATACTAACAGTTATAGAAAATACAATTAGATTCCTGTATTCTGCACTCACCATTCTATCCCTTTCGTCTTCAATAGACGCAATGAGTCGTCCAAACTCGGCCAATGATTTCGATATGACCAACTCATCGTCCGTCTGTGATGATCCTATACACTCGAAACTAAAGTTCTGAAGGGAGCTGGATAGAGTGCGCTGTGCTCTTGACAAATCTGAAAAATAAGTCAGTCGAGTTATAAAGCGGACCATCGGTAATGTTGAAGTTGACACATTTCGTAAAGGTAAACTTGTTTAACTGCTGAAACGGGCTAATCTAAGTTCACAGATTGATACTTAGTATTTATTATATATAATAATAATAATCCCTTATATTTTGAATTACTGTATTCTTAGAATTATATGTAGAGTGCATACACTAATACCTCACTCAAAATCATTAGTCACTAAATAAATAGGCCTGCTCCTTACATTATAATGATCACTATTTTTCGCATGCTTATTATAATTATATTATTATTATATTATAATTATACAATTTCAAAATGTGATATAATATTTTTTGACAATATATTGACTTGTATAATTTGTTGAAACTTATTCTCTTCTAATATTAATACTGTAAAAAATATAAATCGGTCATAGAAGTTATCACTTCCAACGTGTGGTCTTTAGCACACCCATGTTTTTTTAAATTGCTCTATTTCATTTTACTTTCTCACTATACTATAGTATAGAGAAAGCTATAGTGATCGCAAAAAAATCGATGTTGAGATTTTTGAGGAAATATCCGTTTTAAGACCCCCTGAGTCTAAAAAGTGGTTTTTACAAAATGTCTGTCTGTATGTCTGTATGTATGTATGTCTGCATGTATGTATGCATGTATGTATACAAAGCTAGAGCGAAAACTATTCGATCGATTTCAAACAAATTTGCACCAAACATGTCAAGTAGGCCTGTATGGATGCACGAAAAACGGTTTTGAAATTTTTTAAAAACAACCCCCTTTTTGGCAAGAAACCCCTAAAAAATCAGTTATTATTTTTTTTATAAAAAAACGACTTTAACGATTTTGATAAAATTTGGCTTATTTGTAGCCTTTAAAGTACCCTACCATATGCAAAAAACCGCATCTTTCTAAAAATTCTAGTTTAGCTAATAATAATAACTGATTTTTTGGGTTTTTTGGCCATAAAGGGGGTTGTTTTTCAAAATGTTTCAAAACCTTTTTTTCGTGCATCTATAATTGACGTGTTTGGTGCAAATTTGTTCGAAATCGATCGAATAGTTTTCTTTCTAGATAATAATAATGATATTTATTAGTTAATCTCTAACTTTAATACAAAATCACCTCTCCTACCCCACCCTACAAGTCACATTGAATCTGTTTAATAATTTAAATATGTTTGTGAGAAAATATGTACCAGTTCCTGGTACCGTTTATTTCCTATGTTTTTCCATTCCCCAATGAACGTAGGGCAGACACAAAATATCCCATCTCATTCTACCAAGCCTAGTCGCTCTCACCACATACGGATTTTACTTTTTAAAGCCTGCCTTACATCATAAACAATTATTCTCCAAATATGGCCAATTTCGTCTTAATTTCTATATTAGTAAAAAGAAAAGACTATCCTAACAGTAGTAATTTTCTACATGAAATTATCTTTACAGTAATCATTGCAAATGGTGAAAGAAACCCATATATTTCAAGCTGCATGCTCTGCCCCTTATCACGTTGAATGTCATTTGTTCCTGTCAACAATCAATAAAAACATATCGAAGTATCACAACGTGCCATTATATACTCACAATGATTCAGCCTAGAACATTATTATTATATAACAACGTATAAATGTGTTAATGTGTTGGGGCTAATGTAATTTGAAGAAAATTATTTAATGTCATTTATACCAATAATACATGTTCAACTATTTGTTGAATTGTCTCTGCAAAAAGCGTTAGTTTAAATTTGGCCGATATTTTAGGTTCTTTACTACAACATTTATACCTTTCGAACAGACTTATCAGGAAAAGATTTGTCAATTTCAAAATGGCGGCCATTTAAACATACTCTAAGGGACTCGATATAAAGACCACAAGCCAAATGCAATTTAATAATCAATTTTCTAACTAAGCATATGCTTATATAAATAAATATAGAGCTTGACTTGTAAGAAAATATACTTGATAGAATAAAACTTGGACACAGAAATGTCACTAAACTAATTCGTTTATTAAAACGAACGCATTTCAACAACAAAGTCGCCACGTTCAATGATGGACGAGCTACAATAATCAAACCATAATAACAATAACCTAACACAGTGACACGCACCGAATTTATACAACACTTAAAGGCGCGTGACCTAAACCTAATTTACACTTTTGTGTATTTCATACTAAAAAAATGAATATAACAAAGAAACAGTTAATTATGAATTAGGTGGGGTACAGTGACCAGAGGAGTTGATACATGGACAGAGGCACTTGGGTTAGGAAGAGTGGTGCGCGTATCGATAACCTGGATCCTCACGCATGCTCAGTAGGGGCAGAGGGTTTCCTTTAATGATGGGAATGTTTTTTAATAGAGAAATATTGATTTTTGAAATGTGTTTTTCTTTTTTATTAATTTTCTAAATGACGATTTCGTGTAACCCACTCTTGATAAAATGTTCCGTTCAGTTTTATTGTGTGTGTATGGCGACTAAAGTAGGCGTACAGAAATTCGTTTAAAAGTTATTGCCAATATTATTGGAATCCAACAGTAATTTTTAATTTGTTTTGTAGTTTGTAATTTTAGAAATAAAAATCTCGTAATTAATTTTAAGGTTAGACTAGACCAGAGTGAACTTTTTTGAAAACAATTTTAAAATAATAATCTTATCTTATTAAACCAGCAATTCTTGTATATTTGTTTATAAATTTATTTCGGGGATCTCGCTAACGGCTCTAACGATTTTCATGAAAATTTGCATATAGGGGTTTTTTGACGTCAAGAATCGAATGCGCTAAGTCGTATGTCTGTAAAAATGCGCATAAAATTTTAACTCTGAACTTCTTTTATATAGGCCTACCACCTTTGAAGTCACTAAGTATAGGCGATGACGTCAGGAATCGAATGCGCTAGGTCTTATGTCTGCAAAAATGCGCATAAACTCGGAAAAATGCGCATACAATTTAAACTCTGAACTTCTTTTATATACCACCTTTGAAGTTATAGACACAACAAAGATGTTTTACAAACAGAGGTTAATCTGCTAATTTTAGCTCCAGATGTTTACATACTATTTAACAAACATAGATCATTAACAATGTATCAGGTGGTATAATTTTCAACTTATTTCTTCATTAAAACACCAAACGTAACTAAAAATTATTTTTGTGCTCTTATTAACCGTTCTGAAAACCTTTTCACCAGTCTCTGCATGCTTTGCATTTCTATAAAGGTAATATAAATTTTCTAATGATTGTAATTATTACTTGTTATTTCTAAAATACATAAACAATATCAAATTTGGCCTAATCGTTGGATAGGTTACATAACCTACATGTGCCTATAGAGGTTTTTGGACGTCAGGATTCGAAGACGCTAGGTTTTATATTTGCAAAAAAATCTAATAAAATGTTAGAACTAATTACACTCACTTTTTTAAAATAAATAGTTCATATATACGTAAGATCGAAAAATATTCATATTTATTCAGTATGCGATTCGTTACATACATTTTCCTAAAAATACAATTAAAAAAATACTGAGCTATGCTCGGTCGCCCAGGTACTGTTAGCTCAATAGTGAAAGAAATATTGTTTATAACACGTAATAATTATCCGTGTAAACATAAATATAGGCTACGTTTAACTACTACTAAAAACAGTAAATAATTTTTCCCAACGTGGTTGGTGTGCGAAGCAATCAGAGGTCTAACTAGGATCCTATTTAAACAAAACTTACAAAAAGAGGAAGCACAATGTTCATTTCATTGTTACTATTCATATTAGGCACGCGACAATAAGCTCATGTTTGGAAATGGTCTTATTGCGTGTAAGCGTAAACATTCGGCCGTGAGCGGTACAACCTTCGTCTGCGGTCTACAATGAAATCCACGAAACCATTGTACATTTCGAATCATTCCATCAAAAATATTATTACCAAGTAAACTTCGTGTTTGTTTATTGTACTCAAATAGCAAAGATAATGGACCTGTCAACAACTTTCATATTAGTGTCACGTAATTTCACATGTACATGTAATAGGCACGTAGACGTGCGTAGTAGATTTTAACAAATTCTAAAAAAAAACCCCCTGTTTTGTTAATCAAACACTTCGTAATAATGCACTCCAGGAGCCTATTCGTTTACAGGTACTTTTTATCAAGTGAAGTGAAATCTTGTCCTACAATAGCAGGTACCCGTGGATTCGCTTGCAGATTTGAATAAATTAATGAAATGAATATTGGGTAAATACTGAGCCTTGCCATTACACGCAATTAAAAAACTCGATTTCATTTCACTGTAATAAAATCGCATAGTGAGTTTCGTCCAAATCGATCTATGTTTCCATTTAGACCTAGTACCAGGAGACCGAGCTAAAGCTCGATTATAAGCAGGGCTATGATTTCAATAATAAATATTTTATTATTGAGTTTTGAGGTTAGGCCTATAACATTAAACAACTAAATAAAGGGTATATACAAC